>QANZ01027232.1:267395-306871 GCA_003254925.1 Chamaecrista fasciculata | reverse complement strand
TGTCTGTTTTTTTTTTTTTTTTAAATTTTTTAATTTCATATATTTTTAAAATTATGGGGATGAATTTAGTCTTCATTCTTGCTTCTATACAGATTACTGAATTCAAGAAGAGTTTAAACACTGTGAACTCTGCCTGTGAAGAGGTACTTTACTTACAGTGCTATCATATATTCCATTCTGTTCATTTCTTGAACTTTTGCTCTTTTTCTTGGTTATAGGTCCGAAAGTCTGTCAAACTGAAGGAGATAATGAAGAAAATTCTGTACTTGGGGAATACATTGAATCAAGGAACAGCAAGGGGTTAGTAATTTCCTAGTGATGACAATGAACTTGTGCTTTCTTTTACTATTTTGACACCTAGTTTATAACCGACCCTTCATATTGGTTAGCTTTTGAACTCTTACATGTTTCTCTTAGATCATAAAGTATCCAGTTTGTGGATCAAACTTTTCAAGTGAACGGTGTTACCTCTTTTATGCAGGATCTGCGGTTGGATTTAAGTTGGATAGTCTTTTAAAGCTCACTGACACTCGTGCTTCTAACAATAAGATGACACTGATGCACTATCTTTGCAAGGTATATGGCTATTTTGCAAAAGATGAAGACACTGTTTGGTGGCTTATCATTTCTTTTTTCTTTTTGGGCTTTAGGTCCTCGCTCAAAAGTCACCTGGGCTCCTTGACTTTCACCTGGACCTTGTTAGCTTGGAAGCTGCTACTAAGGTGATGATTTAATTTTTTAATCCTTTTGATCCCACAAAATAATGGTTGTGATGCTAACTTCCAGTCTTATGTCATGGAATTGCAAATTTACAATATATATTTATTGGTATCTCACTTGGCAGATACAATTAAAGTCATTAGCAGAAGAGATGCAGGCAATCATCAAGGGACTAGAAAAGGTTAAGCAGGAGCTTGCTGCATCAGAAAATGACGGGCCTGTATCTGAAGTTTTTCGTAAGGTGTTTAGCATGTTTATGTTAATCCTTGATTTAAAAAAAAAAAAAAAAAAAACTAAAAGGGAAAAGGAGGTTAACTTTATAAGGGAAAAATTAAAATGAATTTATATGCTGGTTTTCCTTCATCATTAATGGACTTGAAAGTGTATTTACATTGTTACTTACCGTTATCATCATTAATTAATGGCTTAAGTGCAATTTTGGTCCCCTAACTTTCGCAAAGGTCTCAATTTGGTCCCCTAACTTTTTTGTTGCAATTTTGATCCCCTAACTTTCACAAAGGTCTCAATTTGGTCCCTTAACTTTTTTTGTTGCAATTTTGGTCCCCTAACTTTCGCAAAGGTCTCAATTTGGTCCCCTAACTTTTTTTGTTGCAATTTTGATCCCATAACTTTTGAAAGCGTTTCACTGTTGGTCCCAAGTGCACCTTTTCCATCCATTATCTGCTGTTAGTGCTGATGTGGCAGGCTGAGTTGGATGATGACTGACAAATATGGGTGAAGTGGAATAAAAAAGGACCATTATGCGGAGACGTTTTCATGACTTGGAAGTGCACTTGAGACCAATAGTGAGACGTTTTCAAGAGTTAGGGGACCAAAATTGCAACAAAAAAAGTTAGGGGACCAAATTGAGACCATTGCAAAAGTTAGGGGACCAAATTGAGACCATTGCAAAAGTTAGGGGACCAAAATTGCAACAAAAAAAGTTAAGGGACCAAATTGAGACCTTTGCGAAAGTTAGGGGACCAAAATTGCAACAAAAAAAGTTAGGGGACCAAATTGAGACCTTTGCGAAAGTTAGAGGACTAAAATTGCACTTAAGCCTTAATTAATTTAAGTTTGTAGTCTAGACTATTCAAAATTTGTTTAGATTCATAGATTAGTGCAGCCTCAGTTAGATCATAGGTCTCTTTTATGGGTTGGTTGCTTCATTGTATTCAGCACACTATATTTTTACAGTTCCTATAAATTGACCTAATGCAACATTATAGGGACTTTATTACTGTGAATTTTAGAATACTCAGATATGTTCTCATTAGGCTAATTAGACTAATATATACAAGGCTCCTATTCTAATTTAGGGAATAAAATAAAATACATAATAAATATGATAAAGCCTATTTACAATTACTAAAAATAAATAATAAAAGGTAGATCACACAATAGGGTCACCAACAATTACAGAAATTAAGCAACAACGCTCAGGACATCACAATTTTGTAAATAAAAATAATTATTATTTATGTAAAAGGATGAAGGACTTTTATTGATTCTGAAAATTGTAGAAGGGCGTATGATTATATATTGCTATCTATGTGATAGATTATATTAGTTTTTGGTTTTAAGATTCCACAATCCAATGCAAGGATAATGGTTTAAGAAATCATAGGAAATTAGAAATAGTAGATTTACAGTGAAAGCGAAGTGGAAGGGGGGACGACAATTTTAGGGCAACGCCTAGGTCTAGAATTGAGTAGCATGGTCCTAGAAGAAGTTCAATCTGTAAAGAGCCCACACTTACATTTGAAGAGAAGGAAACTGTTTCTGTCTCCATTGTTAGTGACATACAGTTGTAGAACCTATGGTGAAATTCTTAGAGAACTCTCTGAACTTAACTCAATGTTCTAAAAATATTGATCAATATGAAAGAGGTGAATAAAACAATAGTAAAAGTTCTTGTTTATAACCATATAGTAACGAAAACTCCTAGCAAAATATAGTTGTGCTGGATATGAATAACCTTAATCCAAACTATCCGAAATAAAACAAAATCCGAATTCCTAAATTAAAACCCTAATCAAATCACAACTCTATGAAATTAATAAAGTTGAGCGACTTCATCACTTACCTTGTGAAGACAGTCTTGTGTGCTTCCAAGTTTTAACTGTGGTGCTTACTGAAGGGATTAGTTAATCTGTTCTATCATTTTGCATATGCCTATCTATGAATTGAAGATCGTAGTTGTGTTGTCCAATAAGGTTTCAAGTGCTTGTTTTTTAGCCTTGTTTTAAATTGATTTTTATCATATTTGTCTGTCTAAACTTTTGAGCAAATGTTTGAACTGCTTTTTTACCAGTTACCTATGTTCTAGTGGAAATATGCCTCTGCAAGTGTGTCTCAGTTATTTTTGTCATTCAACATAGATGATGAGAAAAGAAATGTTGATCTCCATTACATGAAAGAATCTTTAGCTTTTTTATGCTGATGAACAGTTGATTTGAATAACCTACATTTAGTATAGATGTTTTCACATTTGGTTTATATTTTCAGCCTGTCAACTGATTTTTCTTTCCTTTGTAGACGTCGAAAGAATTTGTTGCTGGTGCTGAGTCAGAGGTGGTATCTGTGACAAATTTATATTCTGTGGTGGTAATATGTTAACCATCCCTTTGGCACATTATGCAGTGGTATAAATAAATATAATGACCATGTGTTTTGTCTGTGGACAGGGTAGAAATGCCGATGCACTTGCTCTATATTTTGGTGAGGATCCTGCCCGATGTCCATTTGAACAAGGTCAGTGTAGGAAATGGGATTCATACTTATTCACCTGATGCATCTGTTGTTGTGACTAGTGTACATTTTCTGAAATATTGAGCTAAGTGCAGATTTCTTGTTTAGGGATTGAGGAAGGATACCTATATTTCTTTTGAATGTTTTATACCGGAAAGGTATTGAATAGCTTTCTTGAAATTGATAGAGAAGATTGCCCTTCTTGGGCCTCATATCAGTGCAGTGAATGATTGAAAGACATAGATATCAAGGGGTTGAGATAGAGATAATAGTTCAGTATAATAAGATATGTGGAGGAGAAAATCCACAGGATGAGTCAAAATGAAGTTATCCTTGCGTTTGGCAAAAGTAGTGGTTTGTTCCATTTCATTTTCTGAATGATCAGAGCTGACTTCTCTTGGTTTCTGGTTTGCTGTTTACAGTTACTGCAACTCTCCTAAATTTTATAAGGTTGTTTCGGAAAGCACATGAAGAAAATTGCAAACAAGCAGAGTTAGAGAAGAAGAAAGCTGAGAAAGAGGCTGAAATGGAGAAGGCCAAGGGCATTAACTTGACAAAGAAGAATGCAAAATAGTTGAAGATTGGTTGTTTGCTCCTTTGCTCCGGCATCTTGCAGACCTCCCTGCAGCGGTCTGCCTTTGAGGTGGCAAGGTGATCAACTGAGGTTGAAAAGAAAATTCTTGCCAACTTCGGACCGTTGAATCGCACAACAGGCTTAGGCATTGATTCGTTGACAGCATGTTGTTGAATCGTAATCTTCTGGCCTATCGATCTCATGTCAAGATACATTGAAAAGGTCAAACTTAGCCACAGCGGATGCTTGCTGTGGTTCCTTGAGAGATCCCACAAAGGATATGAAGACAATGATTCCGGTCCATTCTGCATCATTTCGAAAAGGAATTTTGTGGTATTGAACTTGTCTTCCATTGCAGTAGAACTGGCTTTGGCTTCCATTATTTGGTATGTTTTTCCAGCACCAGAGCTAATATTTTTTGGTTTGTAAAGTACCGAAGTCCCACAGTAGTAAAGTATTGTAGTACCATGGAACCTTGTACAAAGCTCTAACCCTCATTAGGATTCAATTCTTTCTCATGTAACATAGAAATTAGTTCCTTTCCTTCCTTCCTTCCTTCTGATAGAGATTTTGGTAGGATACAATTGAGAAAATGATGTATAGCTGAAGGTTAAGAATAGAAATTAGGAACCGGGACTCCGTATTGTAATTGTAATTTAGGGAAGAGTAGGCAGAGTTAGAAAATGCTTGTTTCATTTTAACTTGTGAAATACATTTTTCTGAAGTGTAAAGGGTTCTTATTCCATTCAGTTGTCCCAGTCTATGAAATTTAGCATATGCTAGAGAAATTTGCAATTTTTCTGGTGCTGTCTGGAGGAGTTTGTACCTTGTAACTCTATTACTCACATCTTCCTTTGTTTACTTTGCTAGAAGACCATTTTCGCCCGGAACACCATTAAATCACACCTTGTGAGATTTAACAAGGTCCATTCGTTTAGATTCTTCATGGATTCTGATATTTGAGCAGATGAATACAATACAATGGGTGCATCTTGTTCTTCTATTATTGGCTTAACTTTTTCGTTGTCAATAATAAAGCAGAGGGAAGTCAATGCTATGGACTTGAATGGATAATTTATCGAGTGTTTGGAAAAGTGCTTATATAAGTACAAAATAAGCAAGTGTCGCAAATCATTCTTCAGAGTTTCATCACATTAAAGTTGCATATTTCATTTTTATTGTTGATACTTGTGCTGTAATATGAACAAAGTTCTTCATTTGATCAGCCATGTCTTTGCCTTTCTGCTTTACTTTTTGTTGGGACATTTTCACCAATACCCAAAGGCAAAAGAGAACAAAATTTAGGTAAAGTTCTTTATATTTTTGCTATAAAATTTTTCAATCAACATTTAATACATGACAAAGTTTTTATGCATGATAAGTTATGATAGAGAGAAATATTAAATGTAACTTTTTACATTATCAATCATTAAAGAAAGAGAATGTAATTAAATTTTGTGATTTAAGACAAACATATAAAGAACTTTAAATTAGTTTTTTCTGACAAAAGAATGAAGAAATTATTTTTACTAGAAGGCTGGCTATATTAGCAGTCAGGTAGCGGAAATTCAGATTTTGATCTTTTAAAGTGGGGTGTTGTTAGAGTATTTTGTACATTTTAAAAAGAGATAAAGAAGAAATAGAGAAAGAAACTGTAAGTCTCAAATTTATGACCCAGCTTTCTCTATACTTAAATTGCACCAAATGCATTAACAATCAGACTTTAGGATCCAAATTCCAGTAATCCTGACTTATAAGGTCGTTTCATATTTTACTGCTTTTGGTGTGTGATACTCTTCATATGGATAAATTAACATAGCAGTTGAGATTTTGCATCACAAGATACATGTCACAAGTGATCTCATACAATTTCTATTCACATATTGTGATGTTGATATGGTTGCATCGTAGTTTAATAACCAAAAAGTTTTAAATTGATGGGAAAACTTTATAGAGCTCCTCTAAAGCTTAGCAGTTAGCATTTCTCCTAAACTACTAAAATAAATAAATAAAAATTATATTTCAGAAATTAAGAAGACTCATTCAAGCATGAGTCTACCACTATCTCCAAGGCCCACATCAACAATTTGTGCATATTCTGTCAAAACAGGTTGTGTAAATTGGTCTAAAACTCCAAAATACATTCTAATGAACGTAAGTGGTTTGTATTATTCACATGGGAAAGAAAGGATTGGATTGCTAATATAGAAAACAGAAAAGAAAAAGAGATGAAATCCAAAGAAGACAGAGTTGGAAGAATATATCAAAGAGACAAGAAACAATAAGAATAAATAAGAATGTGAACTATAAATAAATCTCTAGCTTCTGCTTTTGCACATTGCTGAGTTTCCCTTGTGGAAAATCTCTTACGTCTTGAGCAACATAAATAAATAAATAAATAAATCTCACAACCAAAACAATTTTGTTTTCACATATATCCTCCAGTAGAGAAAATTCTATTTGTGGCATTAAGGACATTAAATATGACACTTCTATCAGAGAAAAATTGAACTTGTATTCATCAGGTTGTGAAAGACTAACCCTCCCACGAGATTCAACCTCCATTGGTATCAAAGTCACCTTCTATATATGCTATACATGACATGAACAACACAATTTCAATCCTCCATTCTCATTTCAAGGTATTAGTTCCTTGAAATTCTTGCCCTCTGCAAATTCAATCCTGAACATGAATTTCCCATCTTCATCAATAACATCATCTTCATCATCATGAATCCAAGAACCCTCCTTGCAACTCTTGTAGAACATGCATGCCACAATTGTATCAAGGACCAGCAAGATTGAGTACAAGTAAGCAATGAAAATGGCCTCTATAACCATACAAGGCCCTGCTTTTCCTCCTCCTCCTACACGATAGGCTCTCACAACCCGGAATTGAAACAAGGCTTCAATTGCAGCAAGACCCAAATTAACAGGCAGAGCCAAGAACAAAGCCATTGGGGTTCTTCCCCTCATAAGAACACAAGCTTTTAGAATCGCCACAAACCCCCCATTTCCCTCCATGCCAGAAACAGCCATTGCCATGTTGGAAATGACAAGTGCATTGGCGAGAATGACAGAGAATATAAGAGCCCCACATGCTGACACAAAGAGGATAAGTGCGTAATGGGAAGAAATCTCAAGGCCTTCGATGATACTAAAGGCGAAGAAAAGGAGGGAGAAAGAGGTTGCATTGGCAGAGAGAATTAGGAATGAGTTTGTGAGATGGGTTTTGAGGAGTGGTTTGTAAAGGGATATGATTGAAGAAAAAGAATGAGAAAAATCTGAGATGGGGTTGTGAGGATGGTTCTTGAGAGCAATAAAAATGGAAGCTTTAGCGATGATGAAGAAGGTGAAGGAAAAGGGGAGGATGAGGATGGAGGAAGTGATGGTTTCAGAGGCTTTAATGGTGAAAGTGGTAAGAAAGCGTGAGGAAGAAGGGAAGCCTGCGGCATCAAAGAGTGTGGATAGGCGATTGTAGATCAGAGAAAAGAGGGATGAAATTGAAGATGAAGATGAAGTTGAAGTTGAAGAAGAGGAAGAGGGGACAAGAGCTTGTGAGAGGAGAATAGAAGCAGAGAAAGGAAGAACAATGAGAGCAGAGGTTATGGTGAAGTAGTGATAGTATTGAAGGAAAGTGTGGATTGATCTTCTGAGAATCTTGCCTGCAACTTCCATTGGAATTGATGGAAGAAGAAGAAGAAGAAAAAGAAGAAGAAGAAGAAAATGTGGATTAAAAAGTTAGAATCTTTTTGGGTTTGTATTGATGGGTTTGATTGATGGGTTTTTTAAGGAGATGGTGTGTGTTGTTGGGAAGAATGGATTGAGGAACAAGAAGGAAAGTGAAAAGAAGAGTGCAAGCTGTTTGGACATTGTTTTCACCAGAGATTTTGGAAGTATTTTATAGGTTCTTCTTTGTGTCCTCACCAGCTAAATTAATTAGATGGTTCCGTTTGAGTCCACAAAAACACACACCAGCTTTTTTTTCTTTGTATATTTTGCAATAATTAAGTTGGTATGGCAGGAGGACTTTTAGATGGAAAATAATTCATAAGGGCTGTTTTCTAGAACATTTCAAGAATTTGAGTGTTGAAAACTTGAAATCGTTGAATTCAAAACTGTTATAATAAAAATGAATAATCGCATATCTTCTTTCTCTTCTTTTGTTTGATTAGGTGAAAAAAAAAATTGAGTATTTGCATATAATATAATTTTGGTGCATGAATTATAATAAAAATATTGTCACAAAAGTGAAACATTACATTAACCTATCTGAAATTGAGAATTTTAGGATACATTATTAGTTTACTTTATGAAAATTAAACAACTACCATACTTTATGTATGAATATCTCCATGATCATGAAAGTGCTCTTGGCCTTTCTTGAAATGCACATAAATAAGTAGCTTCTTATGTGCCAAGTAATGTATTTGTAAATCATGATAAATTGAAGCTAGCACTCAATGTTGTTGCCCCATCTTTCCTTGAATTTTAAGTGCCATTTTGAGCTCAATAATAATAATAATAATAATAAAGTAATACATGTGGGCAAAATTAAAAGGCAAACCACATCTTGATAAAGGAGGAAAAAGAATTTAATCCAAGCTTCCACAATATTTTATAATTAATATGAACTTTATAATTAGTGTTGCATGCCCCTTAAGGTAGGTCCTCTTACTACCCCAGTTTAGGTATACTTTTCACATGGTACCTAAATTATTCTTAGCTTGCAAGATATAGATAAATTATAATAAATATATTAGTAATAATATCAGTTATACGGAGAAGAAATATTTGTTTTAATAAATGAACAAATAAAATTTATACCTTATACTTCCATAAACTATTATTATTAGACTAAACAGAAGCCCCACCATATAATTATTACAAATCCTAATCTTTAGTTTAACTTCAAATCACATGCATAAGAGAAAATGGTAACTTAATCAAGAAAATGGTGTTATTTTCTTTTTTGAACTTCTTTTATAATGGCAAACATATTTATTTCCTTAGGAGTAGAGTCACTATCTTCAGCCAAATAAAAAAAGTGCAGAGTCACTATCAGTAATCAAATTTAAACTGGTAATAAAAAAAAAAATTTTTGTTGATATTTATACCAATATTAACCAAGTTTAAAATTGGGATGCAAATCCCAGATTAATTTCTACAAAAAAAAAAGGACTAAAATTATGGGTTTGGTTATGTGGATTTGAGGTCTGACTTTGGCATGATGAGGTTGAAATCAATGTGTAATTGAGTGGGTAAGGTGACGTCGTTTGACCAGTGTGTGTTAGTTATGGGGTTATTAGTCTAATAATTAATATAAATTGCAATGATATTATAACAAGAGGGAGAGAATATTTTTGTAATTAATTTTTTGTTTTGTATTTTAGTTCTTTTTTGGCTATTTGCTTCACTTGGTGAGATGTCAACATATTTGGTGACTTTCTACCTGAAGAAATTATTTGTAATTAGGTGATCCAATACAAAGTAACAACGATTTAGTATTTGAGCTGGGAATTTCTTTATTTGCTCTTTTAAATTAAAATAAATAAAAAGACAATATGTTGGAAGCATTTTTGGGACATGTGTGTCGGTTCCTTTTTTTTATTTGGAAAAAAGGATTAAAAATATTATTAACTTACCCCAGTTTTAATACTATATAAATTTGACTAAAATGATTTTTTTTTTTATACAACCAATATTTAAATTAAAGGTTAAATCTTCATTTTGGTCCTCATTTAACTGTATAAATTAATTTTACCGTATGCAATATATATATACACACACGTAAGTTCTTTTCATATATACATATACATACATAAACACGCAAGTTCATTTGACCATTTAATTTTAAAATGATGATAAAAAGATGCTATCTTTACTCGCTTATTAAGCTTATCCTTTCAAGTTCAAGTTGATATTTTTTTTCGGTAGACTTTTCAAGTTGAAATTAGTACAAATAAAATTGCAGATTGATCAAATGACAAATGATCTCTCAAAATTAATTGCAAAATTAAAGAGAGGATTAATAAAAGAATAATTTAACACAATCCTCCTCTTGTAACGAACTTGGGACCGTCTTCAATAAATAACTAAGGCTGCGTTTGGATCTCCCTTTACAGTGCTTTTATCCTCCTTTATCTCCCAGTACTCCTTTAATACCAGAGCTACAGTTACAAATATTGTTTGTTTTACCTTTATCTCCCCTTTCTTTATTTTCCTCCTTTATCATTCCTTTATCTCTCATTTATCTTCTAAAATTACTAACATATCCCTACTCAACTACCTATAATTACCTACTTTTTACTATAAAATAATAAAATACTTAAAGGGCATATTTGTAAATTACATATTAAAATATTTTTATTTTTTATCCTTACAATTTTCTCTTTCCATTCATCTTTTCTTACTATTTTTTTTCTTACTCACACCCCTCTCTCTCTCTCACTTATATTATATTATATTATATTATATTATATTATAATTTATATTAATTTACTTAAAAAAATGATTTTAGTCCTTAAAATTATACCAACTCAATAAATCAATACTTGAGTCATCAAAATATATAATTTTTGATATATTAGTATTCCTTCCTCTATTTTTTCAATTATTTTAATAATATTTTTAAGAGTCAAAATTTAAAATAAAATAATTAAGTCCATATTATTTACATTTTGATCCATGAGATAAAATATATAATCAAGACCCAAAAATTATAGATTTTGGTCCCTCCAACAATATATATATGGGTAATGGGAAAAATAATTCATTCCCCAAAACTTTACAATTTGGTCCTTCATCCAGTATATATATAAGGGCCAAAGTCCTATTTTGGTCCCTCAATTATTTTTCGTTCCATATTGGTCCCTCAGTTTTCCAAAATTTGACACAGTTGGTCCCTCAAACGTTTTCCATCCATTTTTCTGTTAAAAAAAAAAAAAAAAAATTGACTTTTATCTCCTAAAAGTTTGAATTTTTACAGTAAAGACCTTTTTCTCTATAATAGAACCAAAATGCGAATGATTTCACCAAATCCCTCTGCAATAAGAAGCTCATTGGTGCTCGCAGCTTCTCCAAAGGCTTCCACGTGGCCTATGGTGGCAGTTTCATTAAGAGAGAGAGCGAAGGGGGGGGAGGTTGTTTTTTGGTGTGAAATAAACTAAAACCCTCAATTATTTCTTCTTTCTTACATTTTGGTTCTATTATAGAGAAAAAGGTCCTTAATGCAAAAATTCAAACTTTTATGAGATAAAAATCAATTTTATCTTTTTTTCAGCGGAAAAATGGATGGAAAACGTTTGAGGGACCAACTCTGTCAAGTTTTGGAAAGCTGAGGGACCAATTTGGAACATTGAGCATAACTGAGGGACCAAAATAGGACTTTGGCCTATATATATGTAATATTTTTTGAAGTGTAAAAATATAAAAACAAAATTCAAAATAGAAAAAAAAAATATAATTCAATTCCCAAAAATTTAATAATATTTGTTGTTGTTTGTTATAATTTAGCGTCTTTTGTTTTGAGTATATTGGTAATATTTTTTGTTATCTCATTCGACAACAAAAATTATAGATCAGTCCAACTTTAATAATATTTTTTAGTGTAATCAGATTCCAAAAATATACATTATGGTCCCTCCTGCACTAATATAATTATTCTAGGGTAATATTTTTTGTGGTGTGAAAATTTAATTACAGTTTGGTCCCTACTCTAACACATATATGAGTAATTTTTTTTTGTGGTGAAAAAATAAAAAAAATCAATATAAGAAAAAAATTATAATTCTCGAATCCTAAAACTTTACAGTTTGGTCACTCTTCCCGTATATGTATGGATAATATTTTTTTTGTACTATACACTATTGAGAAAAAATGTATAATTCATATAAAAAAAAATATACAAATTGGTCCGTCATTCAATATAAATATGGCTAATATTTTTGGTTCTACAACTACTGAATAACAAAATTTAGAAAAATACATAATTCATACCCCAGAAAATATACATTTTGGTCCCTTCTATATCATATACATGGGTAATATTTTTTGTAGTATCAAAATTTTACAATTCACTACTCAAAAATTATATTTTGGTCCCACATTCACACCTCTATCCTCCTTTATATTACCACTCAAAAAATCTCCTTTATTAACTTCCTCCTTTAGCACAAATTTCGAGGTAATCATTACTCATACCACTTTTTTAACACCAAAACCAAAAAAAAATAACCACTCCTTTATCCTCCTTTATTTTTACCATTTTTAACCCTATACAACTTTAAAATATCAATACAATTATTTCAACCCACCCTTTAAAATAATTTCACATCATAATTCCTCCTTTATCTCTCATTTTCCCAAACACAATTTACTAAAAACCTCCTTTATAACACAAATCCTTTACCTCTCCTTTATTACCTCTCCCATTCCTTTATCCTCTTTTAACTTAACTTTTGAATCCAAACGCACCCTAAAGCTATATGAATATAAAAGAACAAATTTCTATAATTAAGTAATATAGAGTTTAACTCTTACTAATTTCATCCTTCCAATCTTTGACAAAAATTAAACAACTTTAAATTAACCATATATTATTCGGACGAAAAAAGCTTAAAATAACAATCGTAGCATAATTCCATCATTTTTCAATAAATGGAATAATTTATTGTGTATAAAAGTGGGATTGTCCTAATAAGTATCCATTTTCCTTCAACACTACAACTTAGACATCCTAAAGTTTTATAATGCTTTACACATTTTGACATACATCTGAGTGTTTTCTTCTTCATATATGATTTACTTCATCAAGCAAACAAGTTTTCTGAAAAATAAAATGAAAAATTGATATGTATATATCAGTGTATTAATAAATTGGTGATATTCAAATGTCAATTGATCATGTCAGTTCACCAAATCCAAACTCAAACACTACAGTTTACCAAATTCTTCTTCTTTTTTGTTTTTGTTGGATATGTAAGAGAGATCATCAGACTAATAATTAATAATATCATTTGCACACTGAAAAGCCTATTATTTAAATGAAATTTATCACTTAAATTGAAATATTTAAATCCAATTAAATATTATGTCGATATATTTATGAATTGGCCAACGCATGTTTATTAAAAAAAAAAAGTAAGCATGTGTCGGCCAATTCATTTGTTTTGACTTATTTTGAGCCGTCATTGTTAACTTTGTGAGATTGAATCTTCAATTGTTTTGTGGGTCAATATGAGTCTAATGTAGAACATTCTCAATTGTTCGGATTGGTTGGAGATGTTCACATATGAATATGATGATGAACATTCGTAAAATTATTTTTGAACTTGAATTGAAGAATTAAATGATTAAGTTTATGTATAAAAATTGATTTTCTTATCCAATGAAGTCTGAATTCAGATCTATAGAAGGTGATACCCACCAACGCCAGAACTTGCATGAAATACGTTTTTCTTTTTTAAAAAAATATTTTTTCAATCAATATATATATAAGGAGTAAAACAGACATCATAAATTTAATCTTAGAAAAGGTCTGTCGATTAGTCTAAAAATAAACTGTTTGGTACTCTGATAAAAAAAAAATCACTCACTTTGAAAATTTTTAATCTCGGGATTTATTTTAAAAATTCTTAGAATCTAAGAATAAATGTCCATTTTCTTACTTATTTATATCTAAGTTCTTTTTTTTTTCAAATAAGAGAAAAATAATCTTTAGAGACTAAAAAATAAAAATAAAGATTTTATATGAGCCGAGTCCTTGGGCCAAAATGCTCGTCACAATATTGCCCAATTAGATATCTCTTCTCTGGTGGGCTACATACTGGACCAATATTTCCTACTGTTGAAGCTGAATTGGTTTCCACTTTCTAGCAATAAAATATATTTAACTATATTTATTTGTGTCAATTCATAATAATAATGATAATAATAATAATAATAATAATAATAATAAATTTTTGTAATAAAATAGTATTTGATCAATAAACTGAAAATAATCACTTCATCAGAACAAAATCATAGTCCATAAAAAAGAAGTTTATAAACTGAATATGCTGTACAACATACATTCATACCAAAAAAAGAAACCTCTTCACAAAATAAAAGTAACAAATAATGAAAGATATCACACCAGTTTTATGGGTCAATACAAACCTAGTTACCTCTATCATTCTCTATCATTGGAACGCCCGGTAAAACAATATCTAAAACACACCGTTTTATTTAATTTCATAAAATGAGATCGCCAGGTCACACAATCTTAACGGCAGACCCAAAATCAAACAATTAAAAATTATCTAAATGCAGAGAATGATAGAACACTCAAATTTAGAGGATCCAATTTCCTCTTCAAAGATCATTCCAACAAATCCTTTGTTTCTTTTGTTTTCCTTAGAGCTGCAAATGCGATTGAAGTTACCTTCCTTCAAAGTGAGTGATCTGAGAGAACAAGACAGGAGCAACCTCATTGGTTTCAAACCCTTCTTCACTTACCTTAGTACTACTAGAATGATCCCCTTCTCCTCTATTTGTACCATTCTCATCATGCTCTATCCTATTCAAATTCACAGTCCTATCCTCGCATCAATCCTCGAAGCAGCTTCCTCAAGCTGCAAAGCATACTCCAAATTCCATAACACATCCCCCATCGCAGGCCTATCCACCCCATGATCTTCCAAACACTTTTCTGCAGATTCCACAAACTTATTCAACAACCCACCACTTATGCTATCCACAATCCTAGGATCAATGATCTTATGAATCATCCCTTTCCTATGTTGTTGCAATGCCCAATCCGCCAAATTCACTTGTTCCCTAGGAAGTGAAGGACAAAGCACAGGCCTTGCACACAAAACTTCCATCAAAACAACCCCAAATGAATATACATCAAATTTCTCCGTTAATTGCTGGCTTTTGAAATTTTCAGATCTAAGTACCCAAAACTCCCCTTCACGGCTGTACTCACGTGGGTTTTCTCTGGGTTTGCTTTTGACAGCCCAAAGTCTGAAACTTTAGCCACAAAATTCTCATCCAATAGTATATTCGTGGTTTTCACGTCTCGATGGATGATAGTTTGAGCTGCTCCGGTGTGAAGATAATGAAGGCCACGAGCAGAGCCTATGCAGATTTCAAGCCTCTGTTTCCACGACAATGGAGAAAGATTGGATCCATAAAGATGAGAACGAAACGGGCCATTCGCCATGTATTCGTAAACCAAAATCATCTCTGAGTATTCATCGCAAAACCCCATTAATGAAACTAAGTGTCGGTGTCGGAGCTTCGAGAGCATGTCTATCTCTGTTCTGAATTCATTTATGCCTTGTTCTGAACTTGGGTTTCCTCGTTTTATAGCGACTTTTGTTCCGTTTTCTAGTGTTCCCAGATACACCTTCCCGAATCCTCCGACGCCGATGACGACTTTCTCGTCGAAGTCATTTGTGGCTTCTTGGAGTTCATTGAACGAGAAGAATCTTCCGAACCCGTTTGAGTTTAAGTACCCATATTGGCTTACTCCTCTGCTTTTGCGAGAACTCATCATGCTGCTTTTGCTTGAAGTTGAACGCAAGCTACTACGAGCATTCGTGGATTGAATTGGAAGAAGCCATGAGGAGAAGTTGTTTCGCTTTTCCCACCCATGAGGCCTTTTTCGCCATCGAACACAAACCACAATGATCAAAACCAATGCTACCACAGAGAATGCTAACCCTACAATTGCAGCTATTTTCAATGCTAAGGGTGATGCAAAGCCTGGACCCTTGTATTTGCCATCAACAGTGTAAAACCCATCTAAGCTATTAGCGAGATTGTTCATCTTGAACACTTCAAGTCCGTTGAGAATCGCATTGGGTGTGCCCTGTTGGAGATCGGTAGGACCCAGTTGAATCAGAATGGAGGTGCTTGTGATAGCAGAAGCATCGAGTACAAAGTCTTTGTAAAAAGCAGTGGCTAGAGCATTGGTTTGAGATGAAAGGTCTAAACTTTGGACAGCCATCATCTGATTTATGTACACATTGAAGAATAATTGATTCAGGCTTTGGCTTATGATGTCACAGAAGTGTAGTCTTATCAAATAGGAGTAACCCATTTCTACATTCACTCTCCAAGTGAGATTGAAATTGGGTTGCTTCACTTTACTATCTTTCATTTGGGTAGCTGAGGAGTAAACAGGATTAGGAGCAATCAAAGGGGTAGCTTTAGCTTCACCTTCACCTTGTTCTGGGTACTTGATGGCTTTGTTTGAGACATTGACATTCTCAGACCCTTGTGGGAAAACATTATAGGAACTATCATATTCCCATGTTCTCAACAAGGTGTCTCTATCAGGAGCTATGGTGGATCCTCCAATGTTGAGTCTGTAAGATACTTGAAGAGAATAGTTAAGCAGCCCGTGAAATTCTCCATTTGGAGAAACCGAGGTTGCTGTGTTAGGGATAAGAGGGTCAGGGGCAGAGACAACCTCAATGGCATTGATAAAAGCGATAGATTTCTTTTTGGGTATGAACTTCAAGGAGAATCTAGAGTCGGATACATTAAGGAGGTACTCTTTGTAGACAAAGGAAGTGTTGTCTTTGTCAGAGAAGTCATGTAAGAGAACGACGTGATCCGTTTGGACAGTGAAAATTGCAAAGGTGAGATTGTAGGAACGGTGAGGAAGAGGGAAGAAGTAAAGACGAACCCAAAGTCAGCCCATTTTGGAGATGTAGAAGGTGTAGGTTGATTCCTCAAGGAAGATTCTAGCATTTTGGAAGAGAGGTTTTGTGGTGGGAGGAACAGAGGAAGATGCATCGAGGTTGATGGATTCGACTGAAGTTTTGATGTCTTCGTCGGTAGAGAGAAGAGAAGTGGAATCACAATCAGATTTGAAGTTTCTTCCATCTGAAATTGATGTTTGGTTTGATGATCCACAATCAATGAGGAAATTAACAGTAGGAGAGAAAGCAGACCTGGAACCATTGGAAAATGAGAAGGTGGAGAGGAAGAAGAGGTAGAAAAGAAACCATCCTCCCATGATATGATATTTTGTTTTTTCCAGCACCGATACTTGAAAGGTGTATGTATGACACGATATTTCAAATTAGATTTGAACACGATGATGCATGAGAAGGTGTATATCGTGTCATGTTGATGATATGTATGTATCAGTATCGGTGCTTGGTGACGACTATGGAGGTAGTAATGGAGGGGTGGTGGGGTGAAAAGGAAGAAGAAGGCATGATAGTAATGGGTGAATAGAGAAGAAACCTAGGTGATGATGGAGGAGGAAGGACATTGATGAAAGGAAGATGAAAGTGAACAAGGGAATCAGAGGATAACGAAAGAGGTTGTTAGAGATGGAAAGTGAAGGTTAGGGAAGAAAACGTGAGAAATGGGGGAGAAACCCAAAACGTTTTTGGAAGACTTGGTAAAAAAAATTGAACGAAATGAGGGAGAGAGAGCTAGCTAGTTATGCGTTGGACCCCAAAAAATTTTTGTTAAAGCATGGATTAGTTTTGTTTTGTTTGTGCTATCCTAATCCGATAATGTAATATTCTCTTGTGCGGTTAATGCTTTTTTTAGTATGCTCAATACTTACTTAACATTCAATTTTGTGATCCAAAGTTACCCAAATTAGAAGTGCATAGTTGGTGTTATTGTTACTAAAATATTTTTTTTTCCTACATGATCCAATTTAAAATAAAAGGTTAATAGCTATAATATCCCAATTTGAACCTGTACGTTTTTACCTTTAACTCTGTACCTTACATTTGAAACTTTAGCTACTGCTAGAGAGGTCACTGTAGGTCGAATTCTGGAGATTATCAAAGAGATGACCTACGATTAAATCAGGCGTACTAATGAGAAGCATTACAAAAGTAGTAGAATGGTAAAATTGAGATAAGAACAAGAATAAGTTAGTACGTTTTATGTTGAATGCAGGGTTCAAACCATATAGTATCTTATATCTATATTACAACTTGCAACAAAAATGACCTCAATAACGCCATTCATGAGGTCCAAGAATATTGAATGACTCTGGATGGTGAATTTGATATTTAACAAAAAAAACACAGTAAATTAGCAGAATAGCAGGCCACCAGAGTCCAGAGCTGGTATTACTGGATTCTGCAACCTTGTTCCTCTGCTCGCAGATAGATCAAGCCACGTTTAATTCTCTACAAGTAAACACAAGGTTTTAACACATTGTGATGCTATGTTAATAATCTTTCCTTTTATGACACAGAAAATTACACACAAACACATAGACAAAGACATATATAACTTTTATTGGTTTAACTATGTTTAAACCAATAATAATTAAATAATATAACTAATTGCATATGTTATAAAAGCATAATACATATTAAAAATATAATATAATAAAGTAATAAACAATAAAAGATTACAAAATTTTGAAACATCACAATAAATTTATTGCTATTACTACAAATAAAAGTCAAAACATGACAATTATCACGTATAGAATCTCAATCCTTGAAGCTACATACAAAGCTTTTTTTTTTTTTTTGGAAAAAAAAAACCCTAAACCAGTTTAAACACTCAACCGTTCAAATTTTATCAGTTTTTAAATAGTTGAACAGTTCTTTGATTCAAACTTTCATTTCATTTAAACACACCAAAACCACTTGCAAGGCCTAGTACCGAAAAGTGTGAATACATAGCAAATGATCTTAAATTCAAACTTTCATTTCATTATGTAGCTCCCTAGAACAATTGAATAGTTTAATACCTCTCTGGTATCTCTTATGCGAAGGAGATCCAGTTTTTCTGAAGGCCTCCGGTTTGATAGGGTAGCAAGCTGCAACCAAACATACCATAGTTATGATAATGAATGAGACAATGCCAAGTAACAGATAAATATTTACTATAAGAGAAGGATAAAAGCACCCAAAAACTGAAGCCCTCGGGGTCTTGTGGCGGCGGCATCATCACTTCAACATTCAGGAGTCTCTCAAGTCTTCTTTGATCTGTATGAGAACTATGTAGTTAAATACTGACTGTTGTAAAGATGCAATGGCAGAAGAACTAGTTAGATCACTAAGAGTATGTTTGGATTGAGTATAATTAAGAAGGGAAGAGAATAAGAGATAACTGTAATATTTTTTGGTTGTTCAAGAAGTTAAAAATTTAAGGGGAAAATAATGAAGGATAAATCTTTTATCCTCTATTATCTTCTTTCTTCACAAATTTAAGATATTTCAAATTATAATATCTTGGATGAGATATTAACATCTAATCAAGATAAGTATGAGAAGTTAGCCTTCCCCTTCCCTTCACCTCTCTTCTCTTTCAATATCTTCCCTTCCACTCTTAATTCCCAAACATAGCCCCAAACATAACCCAAGTGTATGTCAAAATTTCAATCATCAATATATTTTGTGTACATTACAATTTATCTCCGTATGGTTTGGCCCAAAATTAGTTATTCTTTTATGATTTAAAGTGTCATTATCCCAATGATTTATTTTGTTATGACCAGACCACTTTGAGGTATTTTAGGACATGATTTTAACCTATATATTCAAGTGAAAGTTGAAACAATGAACAATCTCATTGTTGAAAGTATGTTTTACTTATGTCTTAAACAGTTTCATAATATTATAAATCTATTTCTGGGATAAATAGACATTCAAAATTTGAAACTGTCCACTTAACCCAACAATAGCCTTTTACTCAACTAGAACATTAAAATTATTAGTGAAACTGACATTTGAATATGAAATTGGCCATTAATTCCACATTCACGTGATTATGTTTGTTGAAGTTTGGATGTAAATACCACCAGGTAGTTTATCGGTAGTTGGAACAACCCATATGGGTGTTGAATGACATACCTTCAAAAAGCCCCGAGGAAACATCACACAATTGCTGTCCAAATATTAAGGAAATTACATATGTTCTTGCTAAATTATAGCCTAATTACAATATTAGTACATAATATACTTAATCCCTCTAAATTGTCACAAAAAGTGAAAAATATAACTATTGTCTTAAAGTCACATGATTGTCACTTATACATTATCTTCATGAAATTTTCCTCTTATTAAGGTAATAAATGACAATCAACCAACATTTTAGGCATAATTTTTAACTAATCTGTGATATATATCTATTTTTTATTTGGTAATATCTGTGATATATTTTCATTTTGTAATAATTTAAGGGGGTAAAATATTTTACCTAGTCCGGCTGCTTCTTTAGCTCTTCTTATCCAAGATTGAGCACTTTCTGCTGCGTTATTTGTAATTTCTTGTAACTGAAAAAGAAGTTATGAAGATGAAAATTTATTACAATAGTGCATCCACCTATACAGGTCAGCGTTGCACTTGTGGCAAGAGCTTGACCATTTAGTTACAAGCATTGAAGAATTTGAATTTTTGAGAATAACTAGAACTGGAAAATGTTTTCACTGTAAAGCAAGGTTCAACTATTTCATGTTTCCATTACAGTATGTTCATCAAGTTTCTTGCGTGTTCATGTCAACTAGGACATAGCTAACTGTGACAGCCAAGACCAAGGTCAATGAGATTTGAAATAAATCACAATTTCCTAGATAAATCAAGAAAAATCTAGGCCCCTAAAACCACATTTACAAATTGCTGCTCAGGTAATATGATAGCATTATTATTCTCAACATTACCAACCTATCTCAAAAGAAGCCTATAATGCTTGATGCTTCATATATCCAATCCAACTAGTCAGAAAGCTTACAAGCAAATTGCAGCCAAGATTACAGTAAACTTACATCCTCTCTCTCTTGTGTACCTTCTGATGGCATAATATCCTGAATCCATTCAACCTCTGCTACACGATACCTGCATAAAGTCATTAGGAAGACATAAAGCCATGAACCTTCAAAGATAAATACAGAAATGAGCGGCAATAGAATTTGTTAAAACATAAAACCTAGTAACAACTCACCCATCTTGATCCCAGGATCGGATGATGCGAAACCTCCGGCGACTTTTAATCTGGACAAATGGTAATTTGTAATTTCTTAGAACTTGAATAGACATCTCAAACTCGAGAAAGTCTACTTTAAAAAAATAGAGGTTAACATAGAGATTTATTAGGAGTCTCTGAAGTGTCCTTCACTACTAGCACCAAACAAAAGTTCAAGCAACATCACGATGAAACTGAATCTTGGAGTGAAGTTAAACAACTCATTAACTGTCTACTAAATTCTTTTATACTTGTAACAGAAAGCCAGAAAGTAATATTAAAACAAAGAAAAGATTCAGCCTTATAAGTTGCCTTGCAGATCCATCAAATACCAATATGGACTCTATAACAAGATTGTAAAATCTGAATAGATTAATAATTTTTTGAAACATTGTCATCAAAGGCTAGAGATTTTGCACCATAGGATAATGACTTTGATAATTAACCTCATGACAGAAATGAGCTGCCTTGCCTCAAAATGGAGATTTATAGAGATTATAATCAATATAAAAGTTCTAACTGAAACTGCAGTATCAAGTTTGAAAAAAAACACTAATGGATGTGATTAGCTCTGATTCATATTATGCCAGCTCAGCAATAACTCATTAAAAATAAAAATCTTCTGGGAAATAGATAAGTCCTCCCAAATAATACTCACAAATGCTCTTAAATAGGAAATGAAATAGAGCAAGAAGCTCCTTTACCAAAGACAGAAGTTTTTCTTTCTCAAATTGAAAGCAAGATACAACTATTTAACATCATTCTGCAAAATGCAATAAAGCATTATAACTAGAGAAGAGAGATCATAATTATATATGCACCTCTATATAGAAACGCCCGTCTGGAAGTGGTTCGCACCTACAGTCAAATATAAAAAACATTTATTTTAAATGTGTTGCATATATGAAGAGTTTTGTGAAGGATGTATATCTCAGAAGTTTTTCAGGAGGAAAAATATCCAAGCACCTACTCAGTGATTTCCACTTCACATGCAAACTCAGCTAGGGAATCTGTTGCAGAATCAATTACAACCTGCATGATTAATGGACAAACAATACTCAGTAACAGAGGAGTTTGTTCGGCCCATTATACCTCATGACTTAAACAAGAAGATAGAAATAAAGGGACCAGTGGCAATAATCTACCATTCCCATCCGACGATTTCCCTCCATTACTCTTCTTATCTGTTTTAGAAAAATGAACAATAAGTATAATAGAAATCTTAAATTCATTTAAAATAAACACCACCAATCATAAAATCAAATTCAATTACTTTCACAAATTACTATCTTGCCACAGTTCACTAGTCAATATTCTCCCAGGGCCCCAGAAAAACCTTTAATAATACAAACTCTTTCAGCTCTAGTAAATATTTTCAAGTTGATTGGAACACTACTTTGTCTCATTACATTAACTTGCACTATTAAGAAATATGTCAAGAATTCTACCAGGTAATGAAATTATAAACAAAGAGTATATGGATAATTAATAAGAAATATGTCTTCTGATTGGTTATTTAAAATTGAATCCACAGCTCTATTTTTCTTATTTCAGTTACAGCAGAAGAACTAAGATGCTTTTTGGCTAATTAATATTAGTAGCACATCCTCTTGATCAAAAAACAAAGATCTTACATCTTATTTTAAAAATGATTGTAACCCCAAAATAAACCATATTGCATCACGTTGAAGGGGCTAAATGACCCTGCTACCTTTTCAGATATTAGTCAAAGAAAAACAAAACACCAACTAGCACAACTAAGAAGTACTTAAATTTTAAGCTTTATGTGACAATCAGCAACCATAAACCAACTCACCATCAGTCTATAACGAGGTTCAAATATATGGAGTGGAAACTTTTGACATGGAATGACAACGTCCATGACAAAAAGAGGAATTAAATCTAAGCCAAAGTTGGTCAAATTGTCATTCTCTTGCTTCCTTTCAGCATACTCCTCAGGAAAGTTCTTTTGTATAATGTTTTTCAATGTCACACTGGAAAAGGTTCACAGCAATATAGGTTAAGGAAACAACCAGAAAAAATAAACAAGACTTTGAGCATTCAAAAATATCTGATGTTAATCCAAATCCACAAAGATACTTCCTCATGACACCATAATATATGCCTAGTATAACTATCAAGGAAACTAAAATGGCTTTCCAATCACCAAAGTAAGTATTAATGTATTATCAAAATCAGTTTTTTTTCCCATCATTAATGTCACGTTATCAGTAAAGATCTACCAAGAAAAACCAATCATCAACAATATAACCTTTTACTTTTATGAATTTGGCATATAGACCTGAAACTTAGGCTGTGTTTGGCTTAGAATTATAAATTCATTATAATCCATCCCATTACAATTTCATTATCCCCATTTTCATTACATAACTTAAGCTACAGTGCTATTTGGGTGTTTGTTTTTCAATTATAAAGTCATTACAAAAATTACACTTCATTACAAACTCATTTCATTACATATTTCATACCCAATTACTAACATACCCCTACTCAAATACCTATAATTACCTATACTTCAATACAAATATAAAAAAACTATTTAGCAAAATAGTAATTTTCAATAGCCTCATTTATTACACTTACAACTTTCTCTCTCCACTCATCATTTTTTCTTTTTTCTTCCTCTTTTTCTTATTCACCCCCTCTCTCTCTCACATATATATTTTATAATTATAATATATATATAATATATATTTTATATTTTATAATATATATATATATAATATAAATATATATATATATATATTTTATAAATATATACATTTTGGTCTCTCCTCCAGTATATATATGGGTATACGAGAGAGGCGGATAGTGAAAGAAGAGTGGATGGTGCGATGTGCTCATGCGTGAAGATCAATGGTCATATTATTACCCGCAAAAAGACAAACCGTTTTGATTAATATATAATTTTTGGTCCCACATTTTTTTCGTGGATAACATTTTGGTCCTTCAATTTATTTTTTGGAGGAAAGTTTGCAATATAGAAATCCAATCGTTGATAAATGCAATTTTTTACGGGTTAAGAGATATATTTCATTTTCGTAAGGACCGATTCCTTCAATTTATATAAAATCATAGACCAAATTGTAGGTTTTTAATAATTTTCATGTTATTTACATTTTGGTCCTTTCATTTCATTACATAATACTACTCCAACCTTCATTACAAAAATTCACATCTAGCACAAATTTCGAGACAATTTCATTACCATTTCATTTCATAACCACCACAACCAAAAAGTCAAAATATTATTTTTTTATTTCTATCTATTTCCATTATCAATTATCAATTCTACCCCTATACAATTTAAAAAAACCCATATATTTATTTCAACCAACCACAATCATTACATACCCTTTTTCATAATTTCACATCCTATTTTTTTCATTACATCTCAAACTAATCCAAACACCATTTTCATTACATAATTTTCTCATTACCATTTCATTACATAAAATCATCATTTCATTACCTACTTCTAATCCAAACACACCCTTATACTGGTTCGAATCATTGAATGCCTTTCCAACAGTATGATGAAAAAGAAATAGAGACAGGAATCCAAGGCTTTTAAGTGGTTTGCTATATTGACATAAGCATTTAAGTTGTGATAGACAGAAAGTTCACCTGACGGAACAGTTTCTAGGACTAATAAACAGAACCGTCCTGCACAATGGGCATCTGTTGCCTAACAAGTAAGGACAAGAATCAACAACATAAAATATAGTATGTTTTTCCATTTTAAATAAAAATCAGTTGGAGGAAGTACCAACCACGATCCATGCACTGAAATAAACATGAACGGCAAAAAGAATGTCCACAAGGAGTTGTAACAGGTTCATAAAGTAACTTGAGGCAAAGAGTGCAATCAAAGTCATCGGTGCGCTCTGCTTGTCCATGTGCTCTTGATCCCGCTAAACGAGCTACTGCTCTTTCCAAATTTGAAAGAGAAGCCCGGAGAGAATCACTACATGATACCAGGAAATAATATTAAAAAAGGAAACATGAAGGTCATATAGGGCAGTAAATGACTATCACAAAGGCCCCGTATTATGAATCTCCGTAAACAAAGGAAAATGTACGAGTACAGATTAGAGAAAAAAGTGAAATTAAAGGATTCTAAAATTGAAATACCTATATGGATCGACTTGAAGTCCTGAAAGAATAACATCTCGGGCCAATTCATATTTCTCCAACTGTCAGCCAAAGGAGCGTAACATGATTGTGAGACAATTGGCATGGTAGATGAACAAATAACTATGGCATGGTAAATGTGAAAATAACTACGTGAAACAATCTTTTCTATCTAACACAATTGACAATTCACAATCATTACTAGGTCCATCACATTAAACACCCAAATGTTTACCATTATTCAATTTATTACTTTCCAGTGCCTTTCACATAAGAACTAGCCCAATTGTCAATGCCTATAACATCACCAAATACAAGTATTGATTCTACTCTAGAATTACCAAAATAGCATTCATACCCAACTCTACAAATCCAATTTATTCAAAAATCAAGAGTTCCTGATTATGTAATTAACTCAGCAGAGCAGTGCCCCTTCAGCTAGCAGCACAAGTTAAGAAACCATTCAATCACAAATGCCAAATACCCTAAAAAAGAAAAAGCATGTAAACCACACTTGATAAGTAGAAGCAAGAATCAGCACAATTACCATAAAAAAAATACGATACAGGGCAGGGATTCCAAAAAATATAATGGTAGTAGACTCTTACCAGAAAAAGAGCATTGGCCTTTAAAAGGTATGATTTTACTGAATTACTTCGAATGTTGATCAGCTTCTCAGCATCCTTTAAACCAAGCTGAAATAATCATCAATGATTAACTTATAAGTACAGATCAGTTTATAAACACAATAACATCTTCAGCAAGATGAAGACAATGTAGTAAAGTATACTTCAGCATGTGTCGTAGGATCAAGCCCACTCAGTGGGCTATATTCTGAAGCTGATGGAGATCTGTGCTTCAGAAATTGGCTAATCCTGCATTGAAAATAAAACTGTTATCGACAAAGGGTTGAGGGAGCTAACAAAATTGAAGCAAGGCTAGGCAGATGATAAAAACAAAAACATTTTTTAATAGGCATTCGAAAACAATTTATGATTTATGCTTACCTGATATAAGTTGCACTTCGGTTACCGAGTATAACAGGATCACCAGTCTTGATACTATTTGCTCTTGAGTAAAAGTTGATAGCCTTAACAAAACAATCTCAATGGTCAGCACTGGAAAGAAGTAATAGAAAGCATTAGAATACTTGTATAAATATTGAATGATTTCCAATATTAGTTGTGATGAGGAGAAAATGCCTCTCCAAAATGCATAAGAAATGCATCCCAACTCCACAATGAGACAAGTGACAACTGAAACTTCTTCAGGAAGAAGACACCATGCCATAAGTGGCCAAAGAAAAGGACTAGCAACAAATGCTACATAACTCTAGCATGACTCTATACCACGTTGTGTATCCCACAGCATGCAGTGAAGCAGAAAACAATCATTTCTTAAGATGATGCCCCTCTTATGTTAGACTTGTAACCAAACATTTGACTTTCAGAAAAAAGACACAGATCAAACTGTATAAAGGTAGCCAAAAAGAACAAAATAAAGCATTGAAGACATATCCAGATCTTTGTCAAAAATTTCCACAAGTTTAAGCTAAAAGTAGCATTTCTGTGCAATATATAATCACATGAGAACAATAATTTGATCAAAATTTTTAACTTGTGAACTTCTAAACAATCAATGACAGAAAGTCATTACAGGATATTGTGAATAAGGAAAGCCGAGAAAAATAAAATGTTTGTGGTAGCCTGGTGGAAACAAGATCCTTTCTCCACAGCCTTCTATTGATTTTTATTTTCTGAAATTCACAAATGAGGCCTTTACGGTAATCAATAATGACAAGCCCCTTACTAGTTACTACCTATCCATGGCAACAGGCTATGGCCAATATTAAGTTCTTTCCAATTTTCTCCACATCAAGCAATGTATGATAATTTAACGGTCTCGCTCAGACTGTTTAAATTTCATTTCTGGTTTTAATTAGTTTTGCATCACATGATAGTTAATCATAAAAGGATTACAACTTTTTGATTTTCTGTTCTCGTTTTTCTTTTTATCAGTACACATATACCCAACTCAACTTCATACCAAAAAATATATATATACAACAGACAATAAATTAGTACATATGATAGACTGAATGTAAAGGAGCAGTCAAGGAAATAACTAAAAGACTACTGACATACTAAAGAATAAGTATTACCTCTTCCATATGGTTATCTCGAAATGCTGCATTGCCATTCTGCACAAGTTCAAAAACATGATGGATTGTTTCCCTTGTCAAACCCTCCTGTTCATTTGCCTGCAATCTGACCAAAACTCAGTCTTTTGGTGCACTTGATGAGTTAAATATAAATATGAAAATCCATCCGAATATTTGATATGCAAGCAGACAAAATGATCCAATTCTATCTTCTGTAATCCTTTGCAAATTGAGTCTCACAGTAAGAAGAAACCAGAAACCACCAGAGACCCAACTTTTCATAACGTTAACAGCTCAACACTATAACCAACGCCAATAAAGAAAAATCTCCCCCCTATCCCTGGTGAACAGGCCAATAGGTATAATTTCTATTTCTCCGTTTTGATATGAAAACTAAAATTATTACTGCTCCTATAACCTGTAGAATATATAATCTATTAATCATGAAGCAGCAGATCTAGAAACCTGAAATTATTATTGTTTCGGTAGAAATAACAGCACAAAGGTATACTTTAAATTTCAATTGTCTTTCCTATCCTCGGGTTCGGGTTTCTCAATGACCTAATGACAGTCAACGGGAAAGGGAAAAAAAAAACAAAAGCTAACAAGAGGATTTGTCTTATGTGTTCTTCTCAGCAAACAGACAATTAACAAATAAAATATGAAGCTGATGAGAGAAACGGATTTGAAAGAAAAAAAATCTGTGCACAGCTGTCAGTCAGGTCAGAACAAATCCTATGCATGGTCTTCGGATACTGGAAAGTGGAAACAACAATTGCTCATTAACAGAACCTCACTAATAGTATTGCAAAACTCGCTCAGCGGACCTGAAAGTTCTCGGAGGTCCAAAAAACAGAAGAAAATAATAGAATCTGAAGTATTAAAATCCGCTTTGGAGAAAAATAAAAAGAAACCTCCACTTCCTAGATTCGAAGAATGCAGCATCAAGGACAATAAAATTCACAAAATCAGTATCAAATTTCTCTCTGACATTTTCTCAACAAGCAAGCAAGCACCTCAAATGAACCAAAAAAATAATAATAATAATAATAATAACAATAACTGACCAAAACGTAGTCCTCCACATCCTGAAGCCCGTCCATGCTCAACACAGTGGCCGATTCCTCTTCCGCCATTGCACAGCGAGTAGTCCGTAGTAGTAAACGAAGATTGTTCAATGGCGAAGAGAAAGTGAAGAAGAAGGAGAAATTGAAGGATGCTTCCGCAAGGAGTTTAGGAAGTATAGAAATAATAGGAGCATCGTGTTCAACCCTGTGTCCTTCGTTTCATACACGGACCAAAATCTACTACGTCTTCCTCTCTAATTTCTCTCTCTCTCTCTCGCTCTCAATCGCAAATTTCAATTAATGCATCAAATTGCAGAAATGACGATCGCAAGTCCCACCAAATTGAATCACACTGGCATCTTGTGGGACGAGCTTTTCGCTGTGAGTCCCGGAGTCGAGCATTATATATATGTGGCACGGGGTTTTATTCTCTGTTTCGATGTTTATTTTTAGATGCTGCTTCAGGGTCTATTACCCACTCGAGTTACATACTTTTGGTCAAACGGTACGCGTGTCTTGTTTTGATTTGATGGATATTTGGGAGTACGCTTTCTCGGGGTTTTGCTTGTTTGTTCGCGTTTGTGTCTTTGTGATAAGCCAAGATGGAGATCACTTCTCATGAAAAATATGTTGGGATATTTTAACTCTTTTTTTTTATTTTTATGTATTTGTTAAATTAATAGATCTCTCCCTGAAAATTATCATAATCTTTTTTATCTCTCACGTATATCTTATAATAGAAATTATCTTATTTGTTATATTTCTCAATTCTTTCAATAAAATATCAAATATAAATTTATTATTTTCTGAAGGATTAATTTATGGAAAGAATTAAGGTAAAATTCTTTATATTTTGTTATAAAGTTCTTCAAATCATAAATTTGATTTATATTCTTTTTTTCCTATGATTTATCATACAAAAAGTTGTGTTTAATATTCACTTTTTACCATGATTGACCATTTAACTACACTAATGGGATTGAGTCAAACCGAATAAACTAGTCTCTTACAATATATTTAACTTCACTTGAATATAAGTTCAAATTTCCACCCAAAAAAAAAATGTACTCATATTTCATATCTAATAATATTTTGAACAAAATTATCTCTATAAAAATTGGTCATGTAAAATTTTAAAGGAAAAAACATCCTTCTACTAAATTTTACATTTATCAATACTATAAGTTATATAGTTTGTTATCATGTTTTGGTAACAAAATTATTTTGAAACATATAGGCTTCTTTTTTATGATACGCGGACAAATTTTAATTTGGATTTTAAACCTTTTTAGTATTACCGTTATCACAACAATGACGGATCTAGATTTTCTGCAATATTATTTTTGTGCATTTTTATACAGTGTAGAATAAAAAAGGATTAGAGAGAAAAAATAATAGTGAGACCCACACTTCTCTCTCGGACTCTTCCATTCTCTCTCTACACTGCAAAAAATACACATTGTAGAAGATCCACTCTCCAACAATGACACGACTAGTTCTCGCTAATTACATATGACTCCTTATTATTTTGATATTTTCCATTGGTTTATTGTTAAATTTCGGGACCAAATCAAATAGTAGTATTAACACTATAATTTCAAAAAAAAAAAAAACTAAAATTTGTTGTTTAATTTATAGGGTATTGCTAACAAGTGTCATAAGGGAACTTGTTAAGGTATATTAATTATACTTTCAAAATAGAATTTCTACTAAATTTACCTCATAATTTCAAAGAAGCAATAATTCTTTGTCCCTTTCAAAATAAAAATTTTGAGGTAAATTTACATTTTCAAAATAAAAATTCTATTTTCTGAGTACAATTAATGCACCTTAACATTACCCTAAATTAGGTATAGTTAGTAAATTCATTGGCGTGGTATATATATGTGATGGCAAGCATTGATCACGACGCCGTTTAAAAAATCTATCCGGTTGACCTTAGATTTGATGTCCAAATTAAGAAGACAAATTAAATAAAATTTATTACTTTCTTAGTTTACTTCTTAATAAAGTTTACGTATTAGTCTATGTCATAAAATGATTATGTACAATGGAAAGGCTGGTCAAGAACAATTGGACGATTCACCTTGTGAAAATTTCCTAGTTTCTTTGTTGTATGTTTTTGGATGTTACATTGGTTGTGAGGGAATAGAAACACAACATATGTATGGCTTTCATGTGCAATTTACACACAAGAAGTTTTCATTATATGCACATTCTAATTATTTTCAGGAAGCTAATTAAAGATTTATTGCGTAAGAAATAACACATAAATTTATAAACTTACATGCTACATTTTATGATTAATTATGAATAAAACTTCTAAACTACTCTTGACTTATACAAAAATAATTGTTTTGTTTATTTTTTATTCAATAAAATTATTCAATTAATTTTTTTATTATTATTAACATTGATATCCACTGAAATTTATTGTTAATTATTATTTTACTTAATAGAATTTATAAAACAAAAAAGAATATTTTACTTTAAATTATAAAAATATTAGTCGATGGATCTATCATACATATAAAAGAAGTAAAAGTCTCAGGACCTAACTAATGACTGAAATTCTGGAACATAATAAACAAAATTGGCAAAAGTTAATAATCTAGATGTCTTGCCAAAAACTCTGCTCTATCATGCAATTAACTTTATCTACTAGACGTCTTGTTAGGAACTTAACTCCATCGAGTCATTATCTTGATCTATTAGAGATAAAATCATCTCCCACAACTAATTGTGGAATAAAAACTCATAAAAAAGGAAGACAAATTAAAGAAGAAAAAGAGACCATGGAGGATTTGTTGGGCAAAAAATAAACGTTAAGAAATATAGCACATTTCAACTATGTTAATTTGAAGCAAAAATAATTTGCACCACATAGATTAAACTCAAGTTTAAAGTGCTTTATATTAACTTATTATTATTATTATTATTAAACAACAATGTGTTCTTCAACTTCAAAGTGCTTCATATCAAACAATTACATGATATATTTCTATATTTATTGCACCTAAAATCTTTCATCAATCCCAGATAAACCAAACAACTAAAGGCCACCGTGAGACATTACTTTCGAATCCCATATTGTTAATTCCAATCTAAACTTTCAAATATTACAATGTAAAATGGGTGTTCTTCCAATGAGAAATTTTACTATTAAATAATTAGCCTCGTCCGATGATTAATGAAAGAGGAGCTTTAACAACAATTAATTATATATTCACCACATAGATAATAAATTATTTTACATGATACTATATAAGTGATTTGGACATTATTTAAAGTCTAAAGTAGGTCAGATAATTTCCACACACTTTATTGTCGATAGAAAAGTTAACTTTCACACAATTCGCAAATACAAATCATTTAACTAATTATTCATGTGAATAGAATTTTTTAATCAAGTATTTAAGAATTTGACTCTTTTTATAAATTCAATCTTACGTTAATGCTTGACATACATTCTCATGTTATTAAAAAAATAATTTTATTAATAAAAATAAATATCAAATAATAAAAGAATAAATAACTGGAATGTGAGATGTGATGGAGTAAAGTAAATTGGAAAGGAATATTATTGCCAACAAACGCAGCAAAAATAAAATAAAATGAAAAGTCGTCGTCTTTTAAGTGTTGTGAACTTGTGTGGAAGGAAAAAAAAACAATATACTGTTAGATTCGTTGACCTTGTTTACTTTGAAATGGAACTTTTGAATGGCATCTGCCGTAGAAGGGTGAGAGGATCACTCTTTAACAAACACCATAGGACAACTTTTCCCCCACAAAAAAGGACTTCATTTTCTTTTAAAAATAAGAATGCTAATATGCTATGCAGTATTTTATTTTTGCCTAGTAAGAATGTTATATGGTTTTGGACAAAAAAAAAATAGTTAAACATCATGTTTTGTGTTTGATTATCGAGACAATATATATGTAATAGATTTCGCAATCAGTCATTTAACCACTGAATGATAAATTCTAATAAATTATAGGGTAAATTACATTTTGGTACGATGTGGTTTGGCCCTATTTCACTTTGGTACCCTGTGGTTTGAAACCTGACACTTTGGTACCCTGTGGTATTCTCCATTAACACTTTGGTACCCTTTGGGGTCAATATGTAATTTTTGTAAAATTTGTTATGGTTAAAATTATAAAATACCTCCAAAGACTACCAAAGTGTTAATGGAAAATACCACAAGATACCAAAGTGTCAGGTTTCAAACCACAGAGTACCAAAGAGAAATAAGGTCAAATCACAAGGTACCAAAGTGTAATTTACCCTAAATTATAAATTAATTGTTAAAACTTAAATGTCAGCTAAATAGCTAATAAATACTCAAAATCTTATGTCTAGTCATAAAAAAAATATAATTTATAAAAATAAAATATAACAATTGCCAAAGCATTGTTCGCGAGGACAGTGTGGTAGGGGTGAACACACACGGGTTGGGTTGGGGCGAGTTGAGAAGAAATTTCAGTTCAATCCACACATTAATCTGTAAGTTGGGTTGAGTTTTACAAATTTTAAATTTTAGTTCGAACCAACCCAATCTGCAGGCCTGCAAGTTGGGTTGGGTCAACCCATAAGTTGAGTTTTTTTTTCCATAAATTAAAATTGAGATGATAGGATTTGTCCACCTTCGTCTTGTGAGTGTGCTCATTGATCACACATCCTTAAAATTTAGAATTCAACCAAAATTTAAAAAAAAAAAACATAGGAAAAATACCCTTTCGTGCCCCTAATGATTACAGTAATTTTCAGTTATGCCCCTAACGTTTCATTTGTGTCAGTTGTGCCCCAATGTGAAACGCTAGTTTCAATTATGCCTCCAATTTATTTGTGTGTTAATTTTTTGTTCTAAATTGAATATGTGACAAGATGAAGTGGACAATTAAAAAATACTAAACATTGAAATTTGGAAGTTTAAAAAGAAAAAACTCAATTTTATACAAAACTCAGATAATATTGATAGGTGCCATCATCAACATTTCATTTCCCACGAAAAAGCCTCTATTTTGAGTACTTTGACACTTGACACTTGACACTTGACGGGAGTTTTATTGCTTAATTGCGTGAATAATTGAAGCAGAAGGCCCAATATTTCAACGAGAATGCGAATTTCGTGAAGAAAGCAAAATTATCTGCAGATAGAAAGTGAAAGCCATTGTCGCGAAGGTCGAAAGCTCATGAATTAGCTCTCGAGTGGTGTTGTAATAATGGTAGATGATCTTCTTCTATCCAATTGTTCAGAGAATTTCGAACCATCGCAAACCGTAACGAGTCTCCATCAGCTTCCTTCGTCGAAAATCCAGAAACCCTTATTGCGAGAATGCTCAATGGTAGTTATCAGAGACGACGTCGTCCGCCATCACAGTGACCACTCTGTCTTTCCTCCTATTAACCACGAAAATCTCCACATTTCTTCGCCGTCGCTCTCACCATCGACGAGTTCTGTGTCGTCGTTTTCGCCGTCCGATACTGATTCTTGGGGCGCGTCGTCTTCATCTTCGCCGTCCGATTCGCCGGTTCAGAAGATCGGTGGATTTACTGCGTCGGTGAGTATTGGCTTGGAGATCTTGCGCTCGAAGCTTTTCGCCGTGGTCTCGTTGTACCGAAATTATGGTGCTAATAGAAGCGCGATCTGGTCAATTGGGCCTGCGGCTGCTGCTGCTGCTGCGGTATTGTCGTGGTGGATGTACATGCGGGTTTGGTGGTGGCTAAAGAAGAAGACGAGGAGGAAGCAGACGCGGCGTGAATTTCACCTGATGAATATCATTAAAGAGAAAGACGAGGTTCGTTGATTGTTTTTTTTTTCCCTTGCATTTCAGGTGTTTGATGTAAGGCTCAAGTTGGATTTATCTGATTCTGCAGAAGATTATATCTGATGATCAGTTTCAGAATTCTGTTCAACTTGTTGGGTTTTAGTATTGTAAAATGAATTATGAAAATTTTGCAGAAGGAGAGCTTGATTCTGCCATTTGTCATGTAGTGTCAGTGTATGTTTTCTATATTTGTGAATTATAGGATGATAAGTCTAAACAAGAGAAACAGTGAATGATTCTATTAATAAAACACATATGCTGTGTAAAAACACCTATTTCTGAGGATGTTGTAGAAACACCTATTTCCTGAGGAGTTAGAGGTGGCCTACACTTCTGTTAGCTTGCATATGCTGTGTTCTCCTGCATTATGCATCTCAATGGTTGAGCATTGTTACTCCCATTTAGAGGTTCCAAGTTCAATTATCATAGGGAGCGGGAAATAAGCTACGTTGCTGTTAAACCTGAATCCTGATATATTTTAAAAAGAAAGGGGAAAATGTTACTGTTTTGATGTTTTCAGTTATGTGAAGGCATCAATTTCTGCTTGGCTACAGTGTACCCAGAGGCTACAAGGATCATGAATGTAGCCATGTAAGCATGGATGTTAATCATGGTAATTCCAAAGAGTATAGAGAGTTCTATGTTCCGTGAGTTTGAACTTTTTTACTATTGGATGTTTCTTGCTTGAGATTGTCAATTTGATATATCTTTTCTTTCAAGAAAAAATAGTTAAGTTAGGATCACAAGGTAGATTTTATGGTAAAACTCAACCTTTTGAGGGGTAGAGTTCTCTCTATAGAGTCATCATCTGATTTTTTGACAAACGCAGACATTCAATTCAGTGGTTCCCTTCTTTGCAATGGCGTTAACCTCAAATTCTGGCATTTCCAGAAAATTTCTCAACTCTTGGACCGACTTGTGCAAATGAATGAAATTCTTATGGCTCGTCACAAAGCTTTGGCTGCAAAACTGGCGGAATGATTAACTAATGATTGAAAATACTGTAGCCATTGTAAGTCCCAAACCAAGAGCTATAATTTATCTTTGTTTATAATTTTCAAATCCCATTACTTATGAGTAGTTTTTGCTTGTCTGTTACAGATTCTAGCCAGGTTGTGATCTAACGAAAGACCTAATTATGATAATCGACTCATCCTTGCTTATAGCACAGCAATTGAACAAGTAGCAGAAAGTGGTGAAACGTCGCATACTCACTGAATTGGATGTTCTGAAGTCGGAAAGTTTGTGAAGTATGTGAAGTGTTGAGAGAGATAGAAAGAAGTAGAGAGATAAAATCAGTTTGAATAACTAGTTTAGCAGGGAACCGCGAATTTATGCAGAGAAGCCAGTAGAACTCTGTAATTGTAGTCATTGTTATTTAACTGAAGGTGTTGCTTTTGTTCAAGCCCTGCAGAGCATCTTAAATTATGATCAAGCCTATTCTCAGTTACGCCAAATTTCTGTTTCTTTTTTGTGCATACTTGTTTAAATGATGGTCATATCATATCTCTCAACTGGCAAGTTTGTTTAGGCTACCATGATATTAAACAAAATTTCACATGAATCAAGGTGAAAATAATGAAATGTACGACAGATTTATGATAAGATAAAAGCAGTTTTCCGCTTGGATGCTTGTTCAATATGAAGGAAGTTATGGAGGCTTTTGAACGAGTAATATCTTATAGAGAGCTTACTTATTTTAGGAGGATTTTGCTGTTTCTTTTTTGGAAGGCAATTTTTTTTACTAATAACATATATAAATCTCAATAATTTAATGAAAAATTGATATTTTTATAGGTCGAACTCCTCACTATATCAAAACCCTTTTGAAGTTCCCTCATAAAAGAGAAAAAGGAAAAGAAAATCAGAAAATAGATAATCTCTAGTACTACAAGAGGAAAGATACAGAAAGAGAGATAAATATAGATGGAAACACATTTTTTCATAGAACTAACATTTTTGAGTCTTAAGAAATCCTGACTCCAAAAGTCACATGAAGTTAACACATGCATGGCCTAACATTCATGAGGTTGTTATGAACTTATCTGAATTTAGAATTTTCCCTCCCGACAGACGCAAAAGGAAAACAATGAAGTACAAGCAAACTTCTCTGGTACCACAAATGATGGTGAAACCGATAATGTATAAGCAACGATATGAACTACCATATGGAAATAAATACAAGTGAAGTAACTAATTTCCTAAAAGAGAGATGGTATTAGGATGCTCAGGGTAAAACTTCCCTCAATCTTCACCTTTCAACTTGCTCTTTTTTTTTGTGGTTTATACCATCCATTTCCGAACTTTATTATCAAAAATTCTTAATCCAATTCAAAATTTAATCACGATTAAGATTTCTCATCCTTGATTAGAGGTGTGTTATATGAATATCAAACTCAACTTTTCTCATGCATCCACCCTCCTTACACCTTACTTGCACAGTTGCTCTTTTTCTATCCAACTAGTTCATTTAAGAAAAAAGTGAGGCAAGTGGGATTCACCTCACCTCAATTATTTTCTCTCTTTTAGGAGAAATGGAGAGAAACTACTTATCTGGTGGGACTTTGTTGCTTTGATACAAAAAGGTTTTTATTCAATTTTGGCTGAAACAATTTACTCACATCTCAAGTTTTGTCTATAGAAAGAATTAAAAAAATAACAGTGTAAACTGTCATTTCTAGTTGTGCCATGATTTGGTGCAAAAGAAACAAGGGCATATTTACCAATTATACCATTGTACTTGAGTAGCTGAGCTGTTAAAGCTTTTTGTTACCATGATTAATGCATGAGGGAAGAGTGTTTAGTTTACACATGATTTTATTTCCCTGTATTCTAATACATTCAATATGTGGTCATAATTGGCAGATTGCCTCTATTGTGTTTTTTTCTTTTCAAGTTTCACAAACTATGATGATTAAGGGTAGACATGATGAGATATTGATCAATGAGTTGGTGTACAAAAAGTATATTATAAGGGGTAAAATCAATGTATAAATTCCAAAAGAGATTTTTTCCACTTCTATGCAGGAAATTTAAATCCGAAAAGACTCATTTATAACAAGTACTTTGAGATCAATAATACTTCACATTTGCTTCATTGAAGATTATACCTTTCCTTTGCTTTCTCTGGGAAATGTACAATCAAAGTAAGACTGTAAGGTGTCCTAATCAACAAAACAGAAAAGAAACTAGAACTCGTGCCATGTTACAACAGAATTCAAGAAGCATCATAAGTTATAAGGTTCATGAATTCATGCCTCCAGCAGAGAGAAGAATACAATGGAAACTATGTATACAGCTTAAAGGTAACAAATTTGGTGGGCTAATAATTCCTCAGACATAGCAGAAAGAAGAGTTCACAAACTTGTGAAAGAATTCTATCAAAAAAAGAAGAAAGAACCATGACAACACAACAAACAAAACTCACATGTAAAGTATTATCAATTCAAATCAAATTCCACTTCTAAGTATTACCCTACAGTATCCCCCTAGAACATGTTTTGTCCCATTCTCACTAGCTTTTTGATTCACTAGTGCTCCCTGAAGATAGTCTTCTTATATCAAACTGGTCTACAAACTCCAGAGGAGTGACTGTCTCGTTTCTGATTCTCTTAATCTTAGGGCTCAACAGACCGCGATGCCGGAATCCATAGAGCTTGAGCACTTGATTATCAGCGAAATTGTAAGCCCTCTCCATGCTACTGAGGCACCTCTCAACTGGATAATCTCCATAGCTTCCACAAGGCTTGCATCCCACAAAATGTGTCACAAACGGCCACCTCTCATCGCCTAATCCCGGATGATAATTCTCGATCATCTCCTCGTATCGGTCCACCAATCCAGCCCAGTAACCATGCAAATAATACGAATTCTCAAGGAAAACCTTGTCCATCCATTGATCCTTCTGTGACAGCAAGAGATAAATCAATGCAGACTGATCATCTGCCTCGAACGCAGGCCTTCCCTTGAGATTCGCAGTCAAAATCTTCCCGGCCTCTTCTCGGACCGGACCCTTCGGACCCATTGGAGCCCAAGCATCAAGCAAATCCAAAGACCACTGGCAATTCCTAAACAGAAAGCTACCCGTGTTCACAGCAATCCATGATTTCTGCTCGAATAACAGATCAGGATATCCATGAAGAACCAAATTGTACTTATCATACTTTGACAAGGGAAGCTCAAAGACCATATCAGTAAAGAATGCATCACTATCCATCCACCAAATCCACTCCACCTCAGGATGTGACAACACCAAACGCCTAATCATAGGCAATTTCGCCCAATACCCAGCAAGCTCCTTATCCAAATGAGCCAAATTATACACAATCTCAATCCCATGTAATCTACAATAATCAATCTTGTTCTTAATGGACTTCAACAAGTAATGATCACCAATTGGGTTATCACAAGGCTTAGGAGGCGAGCCAGTAAGAAGCAAGATTCGAGCTTTACCTTTAACATAATTGGGATACTCAGGATTCTGATCAAGCCAAGCCTTCCTCTCTTTGTCCCAATTAGTGATCTTGGGTCCGAGACTGAATGTGACATTGGGATTCAAATCTGGCTCCAATGGCTCGTCGGGATCGGAGGGGTCATCGTCGGATCTGATCTCGGCGAGGATCCGATTCGTCTCTTCAATGAGGTTCTGGCTAACGGCGTCGGAGTCGGAGCTTCCGAAATTGACTCCGATGGTGCCACGTAGGACGAGGATTGTCACGAAGCCACATAAAATGGTGATCTTGATGTTGTTGAAGGTCTTGTGGATCTGACGGCCGCGAGGTACGCCGCCGGCTAATGAACGGCCTCTTCCGTTAGGGACGGCGGCGACGGTGGTGGTGGGTAACCCGCCGGAGCTAGTTCTCTTCTGAGCAGAGAGACCCTCTTGCCCCATCGTTATATATATATATATCTCTCTCTCCGCGTCTGTGTGTAATAACCAGACCGCAGAGAGTATAAGTTATAACCCCTTTTGAAATCTCAAGAACTAAGAGAAGGGTGATTCGAAAAATGCATACTTTCCTGGGAATTCGGATGAGAATTGAGGAAGAAGCAGAAGGGTTTGTGGTTGGGTATGAAGAAAACGATAATTGAAGATTTGAAGGCAAGGGGAAGAAAGAAGAGGAAAATGTAAACCCTAGAAAAGCAGGGGAAGAAAAAGGAAAGGGAAGATAGTAGAATGGAAGTGAAGGTGGAGATGGAGGAGTATGGAGATTGACATGGTGGGAGTGTGCATCTGCAATGTTAGGAAGTGTTTTTTTTTTTTTTTTTTTTT
>QANZ01027232.1:255774-267385 GCA_003254925.1 Chamaecrista fasciculata | reverse complement strand
TTTTTTTTTTTTTTTTTTTTTCCGAGTGTAGAAAGAAACGTTATTACAAGTAGAGAAGGATGTGGGGGAAAAAGAACAGAGAGAAAAGACGTGTCCAAGAGTCCAAGACCAACATTTCACTGTTCTGAGATTTTAATTTTATTTATTTTTGGTCAAAACTTCATTTTGATCCTCAAAATATAGAGTGAGTTCTATTTTAACCTCAAGCTAATTTTTATTCTATTTTAGTTGAGATAACTCATTTCTTTCTCAATCATATAATAGGTGAGTTGATAATGAAAAAAAAAATCTTCCTTCTAAATCATAATTTAAAAATAAATTTATAATTGATTTTTGGTTAAAGGGTCATTTTGGTCCTATATGTATGTTTTAATGTTCATTTTGGTCCATTATGTTTTAAAATGTCCAAATTGGTCCTAAGTGTTGGCAGCAAAATAATTCATTTTGGTCCTAAATATTGGTAAAATGTTTCATTTTGGTTCCCAATTATTGAATTTGGTCATATATCTCTCGTCTCTCATTTCAAGTTCAAAAAACTTATTAAGAGGAACTCGTAGCTCTGAATTCGTCACATTCAAATTTGAAATGAGAGAGATATGATCAACTTTACTTGTTTGACCATGAAATGAGTGGTCTGCTTTTAGGACCAATTTGACCTCGTTTGCTAACGACCCCGACTGGATAGAGAAAGTACCCTTTGAGACCAATATGTAGCTCTAAACTCGTCACGTTTGAACTTGAAACAAGTCATATTCAATAGTTTGGGACCAACATGAAACATTTTGCAAATATTTAAGATCAATTTGAACATTTTGAAACATAATGGACCAAAATGAACATTAGGGCATACATCTAGAACCAAAATGACCCTTTAACCTTGATTTTTTAAAAAAATAAAGATTTTTTTTATTCTCTCGGTAAACTTATTTATTAGAACACGGGAGAGAAACAAAATGAAAAAAAATTGAGGAACAAAACAGAATATTTAAAAAAAAATAGACCAAAACAGAACTTATCCTATAATTTGAATATCAAATTGAAGTTTTGACATTTGTTTTATATGTTTTTCTTACTGATTTTATAATTTGGATCGTTTCCATCACTCGTATGATTCTCCCAACTCATTCGTAGTTTGCACCAATGAAACATGTCATTTACATCATTTCAATTATAAAACAAAAGTTGTAGTTGACTTTTTGTGATTTGACTTCGATTGTATGGTTTGATAAAGGTGTGTCATGTTGATTTTACTACTTACTAGCTAACTATATTGTAGTATTTTTAGTTTTGATTCGGTTAAATAAAACAGTTGGTTCTTCTGGCGGGTTTGCGTAGATTTTGATTTTCGCAACCTAAACGTAAATTTGTAATTTAATATCAACGTTTTAATTATATGTCAATTATTTCAATGCAAGTTCTCTCTCTCATTTTATTTAATCCTAAATTGTAAATGGTACGAAATTATATGTAAGTTATATTGGATTTGGATGGTATAACTATAAACATCATATAATATTATAAGTTTATAACAACTAATTTATGTATAATTAAAATGAAGGTAAATACGATAAATCTATAAAGAAAATTATTGTTAACCACAAGGAACAAGGGGCAGATATAATATGATTGACGGTATCAAGAAGGAAATCCAAAATTAAATCTTAAGATTTAATTTTAACAACCAATTTACTCAATTTATCTATAAAGGGAAAAACACGACTCTCAACTCATCCATTTAATTACTCATCCTTATCATACTCTAATATATCTAGTTAAGGTTCAAGCTTCGTTTCAAACATGTATTGTCCTTATATAATTTTTGTTTTTTTCCTTTTAATATAACAAAGTATTAATCATGAAGAAAAACAATATATTCATGACCTAATAAAATATTTTTCCAATTATGAAGATAATTTATTTCCATATCTTTTCTCTTTAAGAATACCCTAGTAAAATTATAGTTTACACAATAAATATAAGAAACCCCAAATGCCTAATTGTGTGCTACTAACTTGTGCAAGACAAGACTTCCATCACACTTTAACCTATTCCATGTGATGAATGTGCATAAAATTACTCATGTTTTCAAACATGCCTCACCAAATCTCAGTAATAACTCTTTAGACATTTACATAGACTTGTTGGAGAGTATACTTTCAGACAAGATAACTGATTTCTCAGGACAAATTCATGGCTCCAAAATCATAAGTGGGCATAAATTATTCTTAAGTTTGGAATCAAATACAAACATGAAACTTCAAATTCCATCCCAATGCAACACCCAGGAGCAATAGATTCGCCAAGAGCTTGTCAGGATCCATCATTCAAGAAAGAGTTTGATTGAAGTTTGAAGTTGAGGTTGCACATTGGATCAGTAACTCCAACATCATGACAATATTAATAATGCCAAGTTAAGGGTTCTTGCTCAAACAAGCAATTTGACATTCTCAAGCATCTTCAGGAGAGAAATCCCTCACTATATGATCCTCTTCATCCTCTTCATTGTCATCATCATAGTCAATGGAGGCAGGTTGTCCATTAAGATCCACATCAATGCCATTCATTTTCCTCACAAACTGTCCCCTCACACGAGGTCGCCTTTCAGCAAGTCGCTTCCTATTCACATACCTAATTTTCTTATCAAAGCAACGCTCTTTCCTTTTCTTTCTAAACTTCATCAATGCCGCTTCCCTTCGATCAATTTTATTCAATTTTACTTCGGAAGAGTTTGAAATTTCAAGTGAGGGCCGTGCATGAGCCCTAGACATCTGACCAGTTTGTAAGCACATATTTACTGTGTAATATGGGAAGGAAGTCATCCCGGTCGCATGAGGAGGAAATTTGGACATATTACTGTACTGTGCAATCATAGTTGTACTAGCATGATTCTGTAGATCCTGGAGATTCTTCATATACAATTGTGATGAGGATGGCATAAGAACGTGGTTGACAATCCCTGGAATATAATAAGGATAAGAATGTTGGGTAGGCCTACTGGATATTTCAGACTCAGAACCATGAGTTCCATTTCTTGGATGGATCACACCATGTGGTAAATGTTCTTCCTTTAAGTGCTTTTGCTTTAGAATTTCCATTGATGCAGGGGGAGTAGAAGACCTCTCAATGGAGAGAGAATCTGGAAGACTACCACCGCTGGGCACGTCATCTTGTGAAGGGCTTTCGTATGTCTCTCCATTTTCATGTGTTTGAAGCATGCCTTCGATCCTCAAATGTGCAGCAGCACTGTTGTCAACTTGAGCAATCCCTTGGGAGTTGCTCATTTTTGCAGTTGATTTGATATAACTGAAGAAGGCTGATGACTCCCCAATCCTTAGTTCACTCATTTTTGGTCCAGATGCAATGTGGCCTGCAAAATCATGGAAAAGTCAGAGAGGAAAGAAAAGCCAAAAAAAAAAGGAGCACTATTATTAGTTATATTCATCCTAAGTAACTGAAAAGGCTCTTTTATACTGAAGTCATTTTCAGAATCAAAATCTAATGAAGAGCTTGGGGAAGCCAACTTCTGCTACATAAAGCAAAAGACGAGGTGTATGCTACACCATACGTAATTTTGTTTGATTGATGATAGTAAGATGCTCTGGTACTTTCCCATAGTATGGAACGTTGCGTTTGGCTAAAAGAAAGGATGAGGGAAAGGGAAACCATATTTTATCATGTCTGCCTTATTTTGCTGTACTCAAACAACCTGCTGTTTTCAAAGGTCAATACTCGAACAACTTTCTAATCCAATTATAGACAATAACAGACTGAGTATTATGATATATTGCTTCAAATTTTGATATTGCAGAGAACCATATTCAAATCTTGGAAACTATAGTTGACAGAAAATAAAGAACAGACCTGTCCGACGATCACTAATTCCAGGAACATCAGGCCGATGTTCTGATGCATAGGCATCTTGAGGCTCCTCATGAGCATCAGCAACAGCAATGGACTGAAAAGGGAAACCACATGCAAAAGTGATCATGTAATGTGCGATTACAATATCTTTGACATACAGTTATTGGCAGCCATATCATTTTCTCTAATTTACTTGAATTTTTTTTTTTCCTGGGCCTTTGATGTCTTGGGGTTCATAATGAAATCTCTTTAGTAGCACCCAAATTTGACTTCGCTTGTCACTATTTCATATGGAAAGCAATATGACAAGTAAAGGAGGGACATATTAATGTCAACATTCACTAAAGGTATAACTTTCACTAAGTAACTGAAACAGTTGTTTTAACCCCAGGAAAAACACACACACACACAAATTCTCTACATAATCCAAAAAATTTCAAAGTTAACCTATGTACAAAAACTTATTGATACACAATGCATGTTAACGCACTGATTGCTTTCATACTCTCGTCACTTTAGTATTCTATTGTTACCACTGACCTCATGTTCCTGTTGGATTGACATCCCTGTCTCTGGGTTAGTGCTTCTCCTGAGCTTATCTTCTGTATCATCTGAGAACAATGTGGTACTGTTTGTATTAGCATCACTAGGGTCTGATGCTACCAGATCAAAGTCACAGTTCAATATGTTCTTCTCTGCAAGACCAAGCTGCCAAAATTGATATAAAACACATATTTCAATGTCATTTTCAGAAAATCTAAGCTGTATTGGAATATCTGTAGAAAAAGTGTCAGGTATGGAGATAGTCAAATGCACATTTATTTGGAAATAGATCTCCTGAAGTTATAAAGATACCTGTAAAATAATCATTTGAATATGCTAGAACATTTTGCATAACATATTACGTATTAATTATAAGTTATTTACTTAACATTCAAGCTTTGGCTGAAGCTACGTTTAAAGCTGACACACTATTTTTCTTCATTTAATGTAATGGCTGTTCACGGTGATGGTTTCAAAACACTACCAAATATGACATGTAATAGAGATGCTAATAGCCACATAGTTAGTTCAGCATCCATTTCATAGTAGTGAGTGGAGAAGAGACAGTAAATTGAAGAAACCCAGAACAGGGAAAATCCAAAATTTTAGCAAAGTAGTGAAATACAAACCATGTGCCTCCTTCTCCACATGTGCGTCCACAAATTCAAGAGTTCATTAGTCCGTAAAGGCTTTACTAGATAGTCTGCTGCTCCAAGTCTCAAACACTTAACAACAATGGATACCTCATCTTGTGCGGACATCACTTGACAAGAGAGAAAAAAATTTCAAGATATTGATGAGGAAAACAATATATATATATATAGGTTTTCTCTAAGAATAACTTTAACGATGCTATTTTTGTTAATTTTTCAATTTCCAAAGCAATGTAATGTTTTTTAACTAGTTTCCTAAAAGCACTAGGTAGATTAACCATACACACACACATAGCTTTGAAACCATTTATTAGTCAGTCTTCCAAAACTATATATTAAGATAATCTAAGATATAAAAGGTAGTGAAATTGAAAGTTAAATAGCTTCTTATTATTATTTATATTTTAAAATACAATAAAAATGGCTATACACAACTTTTCTTTTCAATATTTTCATAATATGATTATTTTAAATATTTTAAAAAATATATCAGGATGCCCCTTAGTACACGTGAAACTAACTAATGTATGCGTTTGTGTGCGTAAAACAGAACCAAAGCTTACTTATAACAGGAATTCGATGCAAATCTTTGTCCTGTGCAATGTACTTCAACATCTTCATGCCCTTCTTCATTGGAAGGTCAACTTCAGCTAGTATCATATCTATTTCTTGCCCTTCTGCATTTAATGCATCAATTACCTGCCTTGCTGACTTTACTGAAATAACTGTGAAGCACAAGAGAATTGGAGTTTAGAGATAATCTCATTGAGCAAGCCACGAATTGCATAAACTTCCCGATACAAAAGCCCAGCTGTATTCCACAGTAGGGATCAGAATGCATACAATAATATGATCACTTGATAGATTCATATTTCCAATTCTTTAAGATAAAAATTGCACCTCAAAATCTAAAGGACCCATGGAAATTTCATACTTCTCAAGTTTCCAAAAATTGCAGCACAGGACTCCCCTTCCTTGCACAGGTCTAGTTGAGATTGGCAACTAAGCTCTTTTCATTTTTAAGTCTTTCATGTAAGCTTCATAGTATTGGCTACAGACTTAAGAATAATCCAGAAAATCTAAATACACAAGGTGTCTGAATGCAAAGTTAGCTTTCAAGCAAGAAATATGAATTTAGGAGAAAATTTTAGATAGACTCAGTCAATCTCTATTCAGCCCATAGTTCAACGTGATGGACCTAGTGCTAGTTCAAATGCTAAATTCACTCATCAACAACATCAAACAAAGATCAACAAGAATTAAGAGCAGAGAAAGTGAAGTAAAAAGAAAATTATATATAAATAGATGTATATATACCCTGATAAGAGCATCCCAAAAGAAGTGTTAAAACCTCTTCCGAACTCTTGGTATTGTTATCACACAACAAAATCTTCACCTTGCTTCTATCGATTAACCCATCACCACCACCACCACCAGGCTTGCCTTTATTTCCAGCACCAGCAGAGACTTTGTTCAAATCAAGGCCTTGAATCCCCATAGTTTCTAAAAACAACACACCCCAGAACTCAATCCTCAAACTCAAAGCAAAGAATCGCAATCGCAGCGAGACGAAGTTGTATATGTTGACGTTCTATAACGCCAGAAAAACCAATACTAGAGAATTTCCATCGAAAATCTTGCTCCCACCACCCAAATGCAAATAGAGATTAGAAAAAGATTAAGACTGCGAAAACCCATTCCCAAATACACGAAGCCCGAAGGCCTTGATGTTCAAGCGTTATCCATTTGAGCACGGTGGCGCATGTTATCAGTGCCCATAAAAGGAGGGCTCTGGGACTGAAAGTTGCAGACGGTGATGATCGAAGCAGAGACGAAAGCAATGAGAATCTGACGGATAGATTTGGATAACGGAAGATAGCGCAAGTTAGCAAAGACGAAAGAGGAAATTGAAAATTAAAAATGGACTTTGTCAGTATTGTGATATTGATTTCATGATTTGTGAGTTTGTGACTCGGCGACTCTAGGATATAAAATGAAAATATCCCAGCTTTCTAGTTTCTAGTTACTATGTGACCCCACCTTTATTTTGCTTTTCTTATCATAAAGTTCATTTATGAAATAAAATAGACAAACTCACAAAAGTACTTTTTTTTCCTTTCAAACTTTACCTATATTTTTAATTTTGTTTTTAATATTTCATATTTTTGTTAATTTAATCATTTATTTTTATTTTAGTCAACTATTAATGACAAATTCTACGTAACTAATAATATAATGTATAATTGATAAAAAAAAAATTTAAATCCTAACTTAGATCAAAGAATATGATGAAATTTGTCATTAATTTATTGAAAGAAATTAGTTAAAAAAATTAAATTAACTAATATAAATTATTTGGAATAAAATTGATAGTAAAATTGAAGTTGATGTAAAGTTTTGAGCCAAAAAAAATACTTTTTGTCAATAAAAAAGTGTCAAATTCTTCTCTTATTTTAGACATAATAAAAAGATGATATTTTTGCAAACTATGAACATAACGAATTAAAGTGACCACAATAGACCTAGCAAAGACTATCATAATATTTGGAAAAAAGTCTTCATTTGGAAAGTTAGTAGAAATATCCTTCCTTCTAGAGATGTTCTAGTATCTAGAGGTCTCCAAATCCCTCATTGTTGTCCTCTGTGTGGTGAAGATTATGAATTCATTTCTCATATTCTCAAATTCTGTAGCATGGCTGTTTGGTTTTGGTCTTTCTATGCTGAAGTTTTCAAGCCTCTTCATCATGATGATTTTTTCTTGTGGTTAAAAACTAATGCGTCTTGCACTGATCAAACCAGTTTTCATGTTCAACATGGCACTTTTTTCATTTGCTGTATTTGGCATATTTGGATTGCAAGGAATGAAAATTTTTTCCTAAATGCTACTTTTTCCCCCACTTCGATCTTCAACTCGGCCAAAAAAGATGCCACTGAATGGCATTTTCTTGCTGGCCCCTCTGTCAATAATTCTCCTACTGCTACTGTTATGATTTATTGGCAGCCTCTGATGGGGCGTGTTCCTCTAATCTTGATTCTAATGGTTACATCTCTGCTGGTGGCATTTTTAGAAATCATTTTGGGGGTTGGTGTAAAGGTTTTTGCAAATTCTTGGGCAAAGGATCTAGCTTACTTAGTGAATTATGGGCTATTAACATTGGCTTAGATATGGCTTTAGTTGTAGGCTTTAAAGATCTCATTATTGAGTCAGATTGTATGATGGTTGTTGAGCTGCTCACTTGTGATTTTGTTCCTCCCTCTCACCACTACAAAGCCTTGATTTCCCATTGCATGTCAAAACTTGGAGAGCTTAACCGCTTCTCAATCCAGCACATTCATAGAGAAGGCAATTGTTGCGCAGACATCCTAGCTAAATCATATTCCCAGGAAACTTTTGGTTTAATTATTTTTGATAGGATGCCTGCATTTCTTTCTTCTTCTTTTCAGGCCGATTTTGTAGGGATTGGCCATCCCCGCCGACTTGGTATCGATTAACTTGTATTCCTGGATGTTTTGTTTATTACAATGTTCCTTTTCTATGAAAAAAAAAAAAGACTATCATAATATAAAGTTTAGTAAAAGAGATTTTTTTCGGGTACAAAATGAAGAAAAATTATGAAATTTTTATTACCCTTTTAAAGTTGTAATTTCTTTTAATACATTTCAAGTAAAGATTAAAGATAAGATAATAGGGAGACGTACACAAGAAAGCAAAATGAGCACAATATAGACGTTGAGGTGTAAGAAGGGTGACATGGAACGCAAAATCCATTTAGAAAGAGAAAAGTGCAATTTTAAAATAAAGTAGGTTAAAGGGTCATTTTGGTCCTAAATGTATGCCCTAATATTCATTTTGGTCCATTCTGTTTCAAAATGTTCAAATTGGTCCAAAATGTTTGTAAAATGTTTCATTTTGGTCCCAACTATATAGCTTGTTTTAAGTTCAAACGTGACGAATTTAGAGCTACGTATTATTTTTGAAGAGTGCTTTCTCTATCTAGTTGGAGTCGTCAGCAAACAAGGTCAAATCAGTCCTAAAAGCAAACCTCTCGTTTTATGGTCAAACAAGCAAAGTTGATTATATCTTGCTCTTTTCAAATTCGAATGCGACGAATTCAGAGCTACGAGTACCTCTTAACAAGTCATTTGAACTTGAAATGAGAGACAAGAGAAATATGATCAAATTCAATAGTTTGAGACCAAAATGAAACATTTTATCAATATTTAGGACCAAAATTAATCATTTTGCCGACATTTATGTTCAATTTGAACATTTTGAAACATGATGGACCAAAATGAATATTAGGACATGCATTTAGGACCAAAATGAAGCTTTGACCAATAAAGTATTAAGTATTACTATTATCTAAGATGAGATGAGATTAGGATTTTTAGGTTTGGCCCTAACATGTCGCCACAATGCCACTAATTTTGTCGCCTATACTATCGTCCATCAATTCTATTACTTTCACTGTGCTTGATGTGATCCACATATATGAACAGAAATGAAGGAATGATAGATTTTGTGACATCTTTTCAATATTTCAACTCTATATTCTTTAAGTACGAAAATTCAAGTAAATCATGACAAGAGTATTTTTTTAAAAAATTTATATTAATTTTTAATTTTCTTTCTAAATTTTTTTTATTATTAATTCCATCTTTAAAATTTTATATTTTATCTAATTTTATCTTTTATCTAACTTCATCTAATGAATTAATGATAAATTTTAGAGTAAAAATTACAAAAAAGATCCTTGTGGTTTGGCCTATTTAAAGAAATGATTTTTGTAGTTTAAAAATTGGCAAATAAGAGACTGAGGTTTGCTCCGTTAACAAAATAAGCCACATAGGTTTTTTCCGTCTAAAATTAACAGTGTCCTCATCCCTTATTTGTTACTTTTTAAACCACAATGACCATTTTCTCTAAATAAGCCAAACCACATTAACCTTTTGTATAATTTACCCTATATGTAATTTACCCTAAAATAGAGGTCATGTACGACGCACATAGGAGAGCACCGTTAACTTTTGACGGAAAAATCCTCTGAAACTTCTTTTGTTAACAAAGCAGACCTCAATCCCTTATTTGCCACTTTTTAAACCACAATGACTCGTTCTCTAAATAGGTCAAACTACATGGACTCCCTGTATAATTTACCCTACATTTTGTATGATTTATCACATAATGTAAATTTACTAGAAAAAAAAATCTCATATTGATTGAAAACTATATGTGATTTATCATTAATTCATTAATTAAATGTAGTTTGTACAACAAATATATGACAAAATCAACTAAAATATACATTTTTTTAAAAAAATTGACAATAACCTAACTTTATGGACAAAATTCAAGATTAATATTTAACATAAAGTTTGAGAACCAAATTTTGTGATATATTTTCAATATTTCAACCCATTATTCTTTTTTTTAGCAATAAAATGTTATTCAGGATATTTATTATTGAAAACAATAATTTTATTGGTTTTTAAACAGTTTGATAGGTGAGATATCTAACCAAAAATTTAAAATTACTCCATATCCAAAATTATAAATTAAACCATAACATTTTATTAAAGATAAATAAATTCTTAATACCATTCTACTACACCTCCTCTGATCCTTATTCATTCAAGTTCAATAGCTCAAGTAAATCATCATATCAATCAACTTATTATTTATGGATCTATTTGCATATATAATTTGGGAGCTCAATAAATTAAAAATCTCTTTCGACATTAGTTCTTGTCATGTTTTATGTTTATTCTTTCCTTTTCTTGTTTGGAAAAAAACCACATCCTTACAAGTCATGTTTTAATAAACTGTGCTAAATGATATGATGAAGTGATCATCAAGCCTATCAAAATCTATATATTCATATGGAAAAATACAAGTTAAATAAATATAGAAGTGACTTCTGTTGGAGTTGGTTGGATGGATGTTAGAAAGTGAAGCTTGACAACACGTATCCACACATAATTGGCGGATTTCTATTTTAGGGAAGAAACTAGAAAGAAAGTGATGTTACATTTTGATGCCTTTTCGGCAACGCTTCATGGACTGTTGCCTTTGTACTGATTAACCAATATATCTTTTTAGGTTATCCAATTCCAAACAATAACGAGGGCACATCATCCGCAATTACAGGACAGTCAGATATCGTTCTGTTGGTATTATTTTGTCATTTATATTTATGATTAAAATATTTAAATAATTATACACAACTCTTCTAAATTTGTTCATAAAAAAAAGAAGAAAAAAACTCCATAATAAGTAGTAAGAATATTGGTCAGACAATTATCAAAGTGGTGGATTGAAATAGAACACTTTTATGAGAATTTGAGATGGTTGAACCAAAAAAATGAAGGATATGTAATATAATAGAAGAATATATATATATATATATATATATTGGGTTTTGGAGTGAAACCCATCACTTTGTCGACAAATTAGATCAATTTGAGTGTAAAAACTCTTGAAAGCTACTTAAAATTCTTTTAGCAAGTGAATGAAAATGTATTATTAATTTATGGCGAAATTGCTTTTTTTTTTT
>QANZ01027232.1:200988-255754 GCA_003254925.1 Chamaecrista fasciculata | reverse complement strand
TTTTTTTTTTTTCAAACTTTACATCAATTTTTAATTTTGACATCAATATTTTTTTGTTGTTAATTTCATATTCAGTATTTCACATTTTTGTTAATTTTATGGTTTGATTAATTTTTTTCAATAAATCAATAATAATCTTCATCATATTTTTTAATATGAGTTAAAGTTTGAGTTTTTTTATCAATTTTATATTACAAGTTATTATTAACCACGTAAAATCTAATGTTAATATTTAGTTTAAATAATAACAAAAAATAAAATCAATCAAAATATGAAATTTTAGAGATGAAATTAACAACAAAATAATTTGAAGACAGAAATAATGTTTTTATATTTGACTGGATTTTGGGTTGCCATAATTGAAGATGACAAAAGAAATTAATGGTGTCCAATTATATATGTGGAAACACTTGGTCAAGAGCTATACACATATATCTGAAGTTTTAATTAGGGAAAAATTAATAATGCATATGCATATATAGTTAGACACAAGTTAATTATATATAAAAACTTAATTTGAATCTCAAAGCACGCAATTTTAATGTGTGATTTGCTTTCTATACGTTTAGATATGATTCATAGGTTGCTTTAATGGTACTCAATATAAGCACGATGGAGTTCAAACAAATAATAACATGCCTTCCATTATATTATAAATGATATGATATTGATATGATGCATTATGGCAAGCCAAACCAATTTGTTAGGTCTATATCCCTTCCGATCATATTGGAATTTGTTACGTTAGGTCTATCATGCATGGGTCGTGCATGATCATGGCCCAAACATATTTCACGTTTTAAAGTTTTCTTTTTAAGTAACTAATTTAATTCCTGCATTATGATCGATGAGAGAGTCACATGGAACGAGGGAAAGGAATGCATCAACAAACATACTTGTAATTTAGTCTAATCTCACTTTGATATTGTGTGTGTTCAAAAAGTGTCACTAATTAAATACTTGTAGTTTGCACCATTATTAATAAGGTACATGTGGTTTTGTTTCGTCAAATTTAAAGATAAATGTTACGTACTTACGTGTGACTCAATATAATCTTAGCTACCAGTTTTTACTGTATCTTATCGTCATTGATTTCTTTTACATCTTAGCTATTAATTTTTATTTCAAGATCAAATATTCATTTTAGTCGTAAATTACCATGTTTTTGGTAACAGATCAAATATATATTATTAAAAGTTGTCAGAAAGGAGTGGAAAATGAACATCCTATATATGCCTTCCACGTGGCAGACTTCAATTTCACACTATCCTTTTTTTTGCGGTCAATTTCTTCTTCAATATTTTACATTTTGATCAATTTTATCCTTTGACTAACTTCATTCAATAAATTAATTACAGACTGCATCATGTTTTTCAATCTGAGTTACAATTTAAGTTTCTTATTCTATAAATTTTACATTACATATCATTAGTCATATAGATTTTGTCGTTAATATTTGGCTAAAATAAGAGCAAAAAGTAAAATTGACCAAAATATGAAACATTGGAGGGATGAAATTGACTGCAAAAATAAGATTGGGGGACCAAATTAGTACTTTTACCTTTTTTTTTTGGACTAACAATTTCACACTTTTGCCAGGGCAGCCCATGATAGTTGCAATGGCCCAAGTTCAAATGGGTCAATCCATTCCAAGCCCAGACGAATGCTTCAGCAATCACCATCTTCATCGTTCTTCGATCATGACCAGACGCAAATCTCCTAGAGGTTGGAGAAATCGAAGTGAAGAGCATCCTCTACTTCAGGTACCATTACAATCTTCGATTTGAGAGGCCACCGTGTTGTTCTGGTGTTCCCTTTGTAACTCATTTTACTGTACTGTGCTGAACTGGATGGTATAACCACGAGAGGCTTTTTGTTTTCCTTTGCTTGATTTTTCTGGACCTCTTACCTGGTGTTTTGTTTTGCCACTGGTAATGAAAACTGTTCTCTTCTTCTTCTTCTTCTTTTTAATATATATGCTTTTTAATTACAATTGGCCATTAATAAACTGTGGGATTAGCCTCTGTGCGGTTTGGTTGCCTGAATCTAAAAATTCCCCTGTTTGAGTTTCTTCTGATTTATATATGATTCTTGATGATTGCTGTTACCAAAGTCCAAATAGACAAAGGGAAATGTTGATTGAGACTTCGACAGCAGGAACTAATTATGGGGTTTGAGCTGCAAAAAGTAATAGTTATGAAGTTCTGAATTAAGAAGGGTTCATTCGTACCTTGTTACACAACAATATATAATGTTTGTACAATACCAAGTTTCATGTCTTATCTGACATGGCGGACATGTATGTATTATCAGACACCGTACGCCTAGTATCTGTGCTTCATAACTCATACGTGCTGAATGTTTGGGTTGTTACTAAAGCATTGTTTAAGCCTGAGTTATCTTTTATTAATCTAATATCTGAATACATTAATTTTGTTTTCCTATTACAGCAGGAGGAATCGCTGGTTCTTCAGGAAGTAGGATTTTAAAAAATGGATTTTACTGTGAAGTGAGTTTCTAAATCAGCCAATCAAGAGAAATCAACTTCTGGTTACCGGAGATAGTTGAAGATGACTACATGTCTTGAAGCTGCAAACTAGATGGAAAAGAAAAGCTCCTCCAATCATATCATTGATGTTGATGCTTTTCCGGCGAAAAGCCATCCTTATTAGTTTCAACCACCTTCCAACAATTTTGAGATCAACATCCTTCTCACTGTCTTCGTCTCCCTTATCTTCATCAGATTCATGTATCATAAACACCATTCTTAATTGTAGAACCAATGATGAGGCACTTCGGCACTTCAATGATGCTTCCACATGTGTTAGTGCAGATAAAATTCCCCAGCTTTATGCTGCTATGATCCACATCTTAACAGGGGCTAAGCGGTATAGAGAGGCTAGGTCCTTAACAAAAGACCTCTTTCAGAAGCTTCAAAAGACGCGGAAACCCCACAGTGCATGCTCTTTTATTTTCGAGGCTCTCAATAGGTTAGAAGGCTCTAAATTCAACTCCAATGTATTTGGAGTTTTAATAGTTGCATGCTGTGAGATGGGTTTTGTTGAGGAAGCCTTGTGGGTGTATAAACAGATAAAGGTTTTACCGACATTGCAGGCTTGCAATTCACTTTTACATGGCTTGGTTAAGATCAAAAGGTTTGATTCAATGTGGAAGATATATGGGAACATGATATCACTTGGGTTTTCGCCAACTGTTATCACGTACGGCATATTAGTCCATTGTTCTTGCACTCAAGGTGACATGATGAAAGCGCACACGCTGTTCAATGAAATGGTTGAGAGGCAGATTGAACCGACTGTTGTGATATACACAATTTTTCTGCATGCCCATTGCAATGAGGGTAGAATGGAAGAAGCAGAAGAAATGTTTAGGAAGATGATAGAATCTAGTACAGTGCCCAATTTGTACACTTATAATACACTAATGGATGGTTATTGCAAGACAGCAAATGCTAAAAAAGCTTTTGACTTGTTTCAAGACATGCTTCATCATGGCTTGCACCCTGATGTTGTGACGTTTGCTATACTAATAGATCTTCTGTGCAAAGTGGGTCAAACGAAAGCTGCTCACAGCTTTTTTGTTTATATGGCAAAATCTGGTATTATTCCTAATGCCTATGCTTATAATTCCTTGATTGATGGCTATTGTAAGGCAGGAAACTTGGATGAAGCTATGCGTTTACAACTAGAGATGGAAAGATCTGGAATTTCGCCAGATGTATTCACACATAACATACTCATCAAAGGTCTGATCCACTTAGGTAGATTGGAAGAAGTTAATGGGTTATTGCAGAAAATGGAGACATCTGATGTGCTTGCAAATTCTGTGACATACAACATAATTATCGACGGATACTGTAAAGAAGGGAATATGGAGAGGGCCATTGAGGTGTGCTCCCAAATGACTGAAAGAAGAATAGAACCTGATGTCATCACATTTTCTACAATGATTGATGGGTTTTGCAAGAAAGGAAACACAAAAGCTGCAATGGGTTTATACACAGAAATGGTAATCAAAGGTCTTGTGCCTGACGTGGTTGGTTACACATCCTTGATCGATGGGCATTGTAAGGATGGGAACACTGAAGTGGCTTTCAGGCTGCTCAAGGAAATGATGGATGTGGGACTCACACCTAACATATTTACAGTTTGTTGTTTAATTGATGGTCTTTTGAAAGATGGAAGGTCTTCTAATGCAATTAAGCTCTTCTTGAAGAAAATAGGAACGGGTTACTCTAGAGATGATAATATGAGTAAGTTAAACGAGGACAATGTCATTTTTTCTCCAAACAGTGTGATGTATGCCATTCTAATTCAAGGTTTATGTAAGGATGGACATATCTTGAAGGCCACAAAGTTTTTCGCAGATATGAGATATTGCAGTTTACAACCAGACGTTGCAGTTTATGCTAACTTGCTGCAGGCACACTTCCAATACAAGCATATTATAGATGTGATGATGTTACATGCAGACATGCTGAAATTAGGGGTCATGCCAAATAATTTCATACATCGTGTATTGTCAAGGGGCTATCATGAAAATGGGGATTTGAAATCAGCTCGTAAGTTCTGTGAGAATTTCATGGAATATGGTATTCATTGTTCTTAGAAACAGCCATTTGTTGTGTATAGCTAGAACATTTAGAAATTCTGGGTAATAGTTCCTTGACAACTAGGCATTGAAGGAAGCAGTTGAGAGCATGTTCTAAATTTTGGTTGAATCAATTATAAACTCCTTAACATGCATTAGTCTTTTTATTATTATTATTATTTCAGATTTATATAAACTAGTGAATTATTATTATTATTATAAACTCTTAATTTGACATTTTTTTTTTATGTTATATATATATATATATTTTGGCAAGTATGTCCTGCTTGGTGATGGAAGGAGTTGAAGGTGGATTGAAAAGGATTTCTTCTGAGGGTTTAACACTGCCTTTTTGCAAAGTTCAGATTTCGTTGAAAAATGGATGGAAAACTCAATAGAAGAGGTACCAACAAAAACAAATATTAAGGGTTTTGATTCCTGACCCTTGATTAGAGTTCATGTAAAATTTTGTCTATCTTAAATGATCCGCTTGAGTTAGTGAAAACTACAAAGCTGGATCCGAGGAGGACTAACCTTGAGTTCTCAACGTGTTGCAGTCTCCGAGGGGCTGGGGTCGTCGGATCCTGCGGAAGAGGAAGCACAGGGGGCTCCCTGCGATCCTTGTCCACCTCCTGAGGAACTTGAAACCTGCAAGAAGGATTCACAGGGGGAGGCCCCTGTGAATCCACTCCGAAGCTCAAGTTAGAGGGAGTGGGAAGTGAGGGTAAGATCTGTAGAGAGATTCATCACTTACCTTGTTTAAGGTGTATGAGTGTGTATATGTAGAAGGAGAAGGTACAGTGTGGTAGGTGGTTGATGTTGACCTGTGCCTGTAGAGTCAGGCAAGTATCCCAAGATCTGGGGGATTGTGTCCAAGAAGATCTGAGGAGATCTGTATGGTGGGCCCACGACAGCTGGAGGTGGGAGGGGACCCTGCCAGATTGCTCCTGGCGTCGGGTCTGAGTGGGAGGGGACCCTGGGGGCAAAAGGGTAAAAGGGTGTATATCACTAGTCCCTCCAAAAGGTCTGAGGCACGTGGGAGGGGACCCTGCCAGTCTGCTCCTGGCGTCGGTCTGAGTGGGAGGTGGACCCTGGGGGCAAAAGGGTATATATCACTAGTCCCTCCAAAAGGTCCGGGGGAAGTGGGAGGGGACCCTGCCAGTCTGCTCCTCGCGTCGGGTCTGAGTGGGAGGTGGACCCTGGGGGCAAAAGGGTATATATCAGTTAGCAAAAAGGGATTTTGGGTACTTTTTTTCAGACTTGAGTGTAAATTTGGGGTAATAAAAATACCAACAAAAACAATCACGTTTATAATTGTAAGTGAAGACAAAAGTACAGGGATCAAAATTTTCGCCGACACCCACACCGACACCTAGGCTTTTTGACCAACATATATTTTAAAAAATAAATATTTACTAAATAATATTTATCATAAAAATATTTACTAATATATATTTTATTTTGCGGCGGAAATGTCTTTTTTTATTTTGCCGCAAGTCGCTACCGGTGGTAGCGACTTGTGGCAAACATGTTTTGTACACAAGTCGCTACCACTAGTAGCGACTTGCAGCACATTCATATTTGCTTCCATGCTGCCCAAAGTGAAAACTACAAAATGATACACAATAGTTTTGACTTTCTTGCACATGGATATATCATTTAGGACCTAAATTAAATTTCATAAAAACATTCAGGAGCAAAATGTTATTTAGTCCAAAGCAAAGTGCTTTGCTCTAAAGTGTGGTCCACATTGTAAAAGCGTGTTCCACCTTGCAAAGCTATCCTCAACCATGGTTTTGTTTTGAACAAAATTGGTTTTGCAAATCCATTCATTTACCTCTTCTCTCTCCTTCAGATCGAAATCAAACACTGGTTTTGTTTTGAACAAAATTGGTTTTGCAAATCCATTTATTTTACACAGGATGTAAAACGCAACAACAGTAACAACACCACGATTCACCCAACTAGCCAAACAAATCATCAGCATACAAACGAAACTGAGAAATGAGCAACAAAATCAATGAAACTGTGAGTTTCTTTGTTGGCGCCTCCTTCGTCGTCCGCCACAGGTTAGAGTTTTTGATTTCGATCCGAAAGAGATAGAAGAGATTAATGAATGGATTTGCAAAACCAGTTTTGTTCAAAACAAAACCGTGGTTGAGGATGGGTTGATGATGGCTTTGCAAGGTGGAACAAGCTTTTACAATGTGGACCACAGTTTAGAGCAAAGCTGCTTTGGATTAAATAAAATTTTGCTCCTGAATGTTTTTATGAAATTTAATTTAGGTTCTAGATGATATATCCATGTGCAAGAAAGTCAAAACTACTGTGTATCATCTTGTAGTTTTCACTTTTGGCAGCATGGAAACAAATATGAATGTGCCGTAAGTCGCTATCGGTGGTAGCGACTTGCGGCACATTCATATTTTGCACACAAGTCGCTACCACCGGTAGCGACTTGTGTACAAAACATGTTTGCCACAAGTCGCTACAGGTGGTAGCGACTTGCGGCAAAATAAAAAAGTACATTTTCTCCGCAAAACAAAATATATATTAATAAATATTTTTAAAATAAATATAATTTAGTTAATATTTATTTTTTAAAATATATATGAGTCAAATTGGCCCGACACCTAGCAATAGCATTTTATGGTTGCCGCATGATGGATACATTTCTGTACTCTCTACTATGTGTATATATTGTTAAACTTTTTCTTAAAAAATATTTGGTTAAAGGTTCATTTTGGTCCTAAATGTATGCCTTGATATTCATTTTGGTCCATTATCTTTCAAAATGTTCAAATTGGTCCTAAATGTTTGCAAAATGTTTTATTTTGGTCCCAACAATTGAATATGGCTTGTTTCAAGTTCAAACGTGATAAGTTTAGAGCTACTTATTGTTCTCGAAGAGTACTTTCTCTATCCAGTTGGAGCCTTCAGCAAACGAGGTCAAATCGGTCTTAAAAGTAGAATTCTCGTTTCATGGTCAAACAAGCGAAGTTGATCATATCTTTTTCGTTTCAAATTTGATCAAATTCAATACTTTGGGACCAAAATGAAACATTTTACCAATATTTAGGACTAAAATGAATCATTTTGCTAACATTTAGGACCAATTTGAATATTTTGAAACATAATGGACCAAAATGAACATTAGGTCATACATTTAGGACCAAAATGACTCTTTGACCAAAATATTTTATATTTTCACTGTTTCACTTAATTTTAAAATAAAGTTAATTATTATGTATTTTTTAAAGTTTTCATATTTCTCTTTTTTAACATTAAATTTTTTATTTAGTAAATATCTAAATCTCAAAAATTAATTTTTGATTGTAGTTAATATTAATTTGGATAAGGTTAATATATTTGTCTCACAATTTATTAGTTTTGACAGCTCTTTTTTTATATATGACAACACTATATTTTTATTTATTTTATGATTTCAGTAAGGATTAATTTCTATTATCTTTATTTTTTACTGGAAGATATGCAAGAATAGATGTTGCATATCTTTTTGTTTGACCAACCTAATTACTCAAACATTAACAAATCGATTAATTATTCCCACGCGAATTGATTAATTGAATAATAATTGGAATAGAATAGAATGAAGAGTAAACTAGCAATTTGGTCGTGTAAAGATTACAATTCGATCCCTAAAAGATTGATATGTACAATTTAGTCATTGAAAGATCAAAATGACATATTAATTAGTCCTTTTTATGAACTAAATAATATACCGTTTTAATATTTCAGGGACTAAAAAGTATACTGTTTTAATTTTTTAGAAATTAAATTATACATTTCAATCTTTCAAGGACCGAGTTGTCAGTTTGGTAATCTTTCAGAGACCAAATTGTTAGTTTACTAGAATGAAAATGAATTAGGAATTGATGAATGTTCGTCTGTATTTGCATTGCTTTTTCTTTGTTTTGTATCCATGTCTTTCTTCTCTGTACTCCATCTCCACCCACCAAACTTTCTTGTTATCCAAAACCAAAACCAAAACCACCATTTTCCATTGCTGACAACACGACCTTCTCAATATTTAGCCTTCTCTTCTACTTTCTATTATTCAACTCCTACAGCTAGGGTTTCCTTTTCTGTTCCCAATTCCTCTTTAACAGCTACCTCATACATATATCATAACACATTAACACCCAAAACCCATTCTTTCCTTCCAATACCCCCTTCCCTTCATCGCACTCTTCTTGGGGTCACCTTCACTGACTCTCCTCCGCTTCCCCTATCATGGAAACTGAAGAGATTCACGAAGTCGGCAGATTTCGTTTCGTTTCCAAATTTGTACTATGTGCCATTTCTGGAGCTCTCACCGGATGTTTTGCTATTGGTTATCAATATTCTTTTCTTCTTCTTTCTGTTTTTCCTTTCAATTTTCGTTTCTTGCTGATGGAATTATTGTTATTGTTATTTAATCTTTGTTTTCTAAGACCCCCGTTTGGTTTTCTTTTGATTTCTATGTGATTCTTGACTTTTTGCTATCATCAAACGGTGAAAAGGGAACACTTTCTTAGACAGCAGGAATAAATTGTAAATAGATTTTTTTTGGTATTGTTTTGTTTTATCTTGTTTTTGTCATTTTGATAGAATTGTTGGTGTTGAAGCTTTCCTATCAGTTAAGCTGGTGATTTTGGGTGTGCAAGCAATGACGTTCTCTTCTATTTATCTAACATCTGCATGCTTGTAATTTTTTTTTTTTCAACTGCAGCTGGAGCCATAGCAGGAGCTATTGCTGGTGCTTTAGCAGGTAGGGCTTCTGAGAGTGGTTTTCTCCGTGGAGCTTCATTGGGTGCTATTGCTGGGGCCATAATATCTGTCGAGGTTTTAGAAGCTTCCCGAGCTTACTGGTGTTTGGAGCAAACTGGCTCAAGGAGCTCATCATCCATGGTTGGTAGACTAATTGCTCCGGGTCTTGATTTTGCTTTGGTCTCTTAAAATGACTTCTCTCTTGATGAGTGAAGATAGTTGTAAGTTGAAAAATAATAAGGCACAACATGACTACCTTTTCCTTTTTGTTTGAAATGGCCCTATTTGGGAGTTTTTCATTGTGCCTTGCACTTGTCTGTGTTTGACTATTCACCTTGTGACATCTTAATGAGTCTGAGAGGTGGTCTTAATTCTTAAGCCATAAATAAGTTCTCTCCTGTTTGGATCCAGGCAGATTTCGTAGAGCAACTTGTTCGTGGGAGGCTTGTAGAGGAACAGTTTACTCCAGCTATGTTAACTGCTTACAATTGGCAGGTTGTTTATACTTTTCTTTTTGTTTCCCCTTCATTTGTCTTTATAGCGAGAGAGAACTCTGTGTATCTGTCAATGTATATAACTAAATCTGAAGTTCATTGCCTTCCACTGGTGCTGCATGTTGTCAGGATTACATTCAATCATTCTGTCGTAATTCCCTTGCATATTTGGAACTATAAATTATATTTCTTCTAATGCCCTTGATTATTTTTTGTTATTTAATTTGTGGAACCTGGTTCTTGAGACTCTTTAATTTTTATTCTCAATTTGTACAATTTATGGCATGTATAAAACTTGCTGTTTTTTTTTCTGTCAATCATTACTTCTGTGATTCATATCCCTGTATTCTACAGAAGATTATATAGTTTTATCTAGTTTAAAATATATAATCATTTACTTTTGATTCAGCAGGTTGGGGTTGCTAATATAGGCTATGATGGGATTCATGAGGTTCATAGCTTAGTATCATCCAGAGGATTGTCATGGGATTCATTGAAGAGGTTACCGCACCATGTGATCTTAAAGGACATGAAGACGGAGAATTTCTTCTGTACTATATGTTTGCAGGTGATTATTAATATTTGGATGACCTCTTCCTGTTCTTTCATTATTTTGATTATGATGTGGATATAATTACAAAGTATGAACCAAAAGAGTATTGATGATGCATTGTTCCCAGTGCACTGTTTATGCCCAGATAAAATTATTGTTTGTTAAATACCAGTGGACATCCCTAATATATGCTGAATTCACTGATTATGAGTCACTACTAGGTTTGCTTGTGAAACTCATGAGATAATATATCTTGAAAAGATACACTTGCTAGTTGCTAGAGCTAACATTACCCAGAATTCTTTATTATTTTATTTATTCTAACTTCTTATTAAACCATGGTAAACATGATGGTTATCATATAAGAATGTGAAATGTGCAGGATATAGAAGTCGGAGAAACTGCACGGAGCTTACCTCGTTGTCGCCATACGTTTCACTTGAATTGTGTGGACAGATGGCTTATCAAGAATGATTCATGTCCTGTCTGCAGACAAGATGTATAGCTTGATTTCAGCTTATCTTTTTTGTCTGATGTATATATTGTACATTTAGATGTTTATTCACACACAAACAAATAAATAAAAAAAGTGGGCAGGGGGATTTTGTATAGCTGACTGTTGATAATGTAATTATCTTTGCTTAGTGCATTAAGTTGTTCAATGTCTTCGAAAATTGGAATCCATGCCTAAAGTGATTATGTGAAGTTTAATGCTATGGAGGTGATCAAATTCTTCCTCTGTTAGATGACTTCTCGATTTGTGATAATTATTATATATACCTTCCACAAATATTTCAAAATGATTAGCTCTCTAAATCCCTATCCTTATGTGAAAGAAACTAACAATATGGTAGAGAAAAATTTCAACTAAGAAGCGTGGTCAAGTTACATGATAAAATCCAAAGTATGAAGCGACACAATGTGTTCTATTTAGTAAATAACATGTCAGATATGGATACTATTTTTTCCCCCTATTTGACATAGTTACTTGACAAATGATGTGGTGGAAGCTGTTGCTTGTTGCCTGTTGTTATAGTGCCAATAGACCACATAGGATACAATGACTGGCTGATAGGGCACACAGATGAATTAGTTGATAGAATTTAATCACCACTTTATCTTGCTGAGAGATAAACTGCAGGTTTCATATCCAGAATCCAGATGTTTTTAGATTTTTAGCACAAGATGGAAGAATTGCTTCTCCAACAAAAAAGAAATTGAGCATTTTGAAGTTTTACGGAGAACAATTACATCTGCATGCTCTGCAATGGACAGCTATTGGTTAACAGATGGAACCTGTGGATCTTTTCTTTGGTAGGTTCAGTTTGATTATATAATGTGCCTTTCACATGTTCCTCGAGATCAAGAATGTTGCTGCTTATTCCAATGTTTTAAGCTCAGTTAGATGCAATCTAAAAAAAAAAATTTAAGTAACTTGGCCATTGCTCATCTATCAAGCTTATTTCTGTATTGACCACAAAGGGATCTAGAAGAGCTACATACAGGGACGATTTATTAGGTATACACACAGAGGAGGGAATAAAGCAAGGTGGAATCAAGTATAAACTATGAGAAAAATCATATAATGAGTTTATCTGTCCTTGTATGGTTAGAAAACATAGTAAATTTACACTATGAGAGATTACAGGTTTATAACTTACATTAGATTGTAAAACCAACATGATCGTTAGGACTCAGGTGTTTCACACAGCAACTGCTTCAGGCTTTTTGCTGGTTTTAATTCCTCTAATAGCTGCATGTGCGTTCAAGTCAGGAAAATATATCAAAATCACATTCTATTACCAATCGTTATTGTTTTTGACTTTATGCTCATTCATGATCATATCTTTTCTCTTTGTTTTACCTTCAGTGTAATCTTTGGCTCCAAACACTGCAGAACCAGCAAACAGTGCATTGGCTCCAACCTAGAGGTAAGAACTTCTCCCAATTTTCCCCACAATTATTTATGCTTATTTCCTTTCTCTACTTGTAGGTGTTTTCATTAATGTTTTTTTTTTTTTGTTATAAGAGGAAAATCAGTGATCCTTAATCATATTATGGATAAATCTCCTATTGTTACTTTTTTTTTTAAAAAATATACAGATGGAAGAAAATATGACTATGTATAAGGCATCTTGAAGCATTTGCTGGACCAATTCCACCATCCACTTCAATCCATGGATTCACTCCCTGAAAAAACAAATTGCACTTAAAATTTAAAATTTAAACTGAATAACCTTACATATACATACATATATACGTTAAACCAAACCTTCTCATCTTCTCAAATCAGAAATTTTCTTTACTTGGCTCTCAATAAAACTCTGCCGGCCAATGCCAGAGTTTACAGACATAATTAAGACCAAATCAATCACTGGCAACATGAAAACGGAATAAACGGTCATTTATGATATCAATTATTTTGTTTGTAATTCCTACCGAACAAGCTTAAAAATACCTAATTCATTGGACATAATAGACGTTCTCCAAGAATCCTTCCTTTAATTGCAAAACTTTAACCTCCTTAATTACTGAAACAGAACTGATATGATGTGCCCGTTGCTACTAATAAAATTGCTGTACTAATTTTTATCTACAAGAGACTCTTATTTTTCCCCTCCAAGAGAATGTACTCTGATTTTGGCCAAAAAAAAAAATAATGTACTGTGATGGTTATGTCCGCTTCTCCAAATTCTACTGCTTGATGCCAAGAGAACTCATTGCCAAAGAAGTATGATTCTTAGGCATCAGTTCTGTACTTCTGTTGATATCCTAAACACCACAAACAATTGCAATTGCTATCTCTTTAATCACCCCTCAGCCTGTTTTACTAGCTGTGTCAATAACTCCTTTTACATCATAACTAAGTAGGTATAACTATCTGAATAAAAATTGGGTTCTTCTAATATATGCCCTTAGCATGGTAAGGTTTCTTTTGATTGGTCAAGTGAGTTTTCAAATATTAAAAACTATCTTTTAAATTAATTTTCGTAGATTTCAAAATATGAGATGCTCTATAAACTAATCAGAAGAAACCTTAAAATGTGCCCTAAGGGCACATGTTAGATAAATTCATAAAGATTTTACTTTCATGGTTCATCTCAAGCTTAAATATAATGTATGATGACTATAGAACCCCTGACAATAACAAGAAGGTTCCAAAATATTATGTGCTAGCTAATATATTGGCTTAAAAACACTTTTGATTTCCTATTTCCTCTAATTTAACAGAAGTTTGAGTTTAGTTACTCCTCTACTCCTCTTGGTTTCATTTGCATCAGTACTGCTCAATAGGTAGATAGAAAGCTATGACCAAGAAAAAAAAGGTAGATAGAATCATAGAAAGCTGTCTTACTTGATTAATTGTACCATACAAATGGATGGTGGAAGTCTGGAAGATTACTCACAAATGACAATGAAGTCTGACTATGTCATCACCTGCCTCCATAAAATCTGGAATAAAAATTTTAGATAAATTGAGCCTTAGGAGTTTATTAAAGTTAGAATATACTTCCAAATTCAATGAATAGAGATATTTACATATCACATCCATAGTAACAATAAAAATTGAAATCACTACCTTATGTAATATAAATTGATTTCTTACCCATTAGATTAACTTTTGTTGGCGGGAACACGCTATTTAAATTCTACTATCATAGTATCATCTGTCATTATTGGATGTACATCAGAAAAGTACCATTTATTCCATATCAGTGTGATTTAATGTATGCACAAAGAATACCAAGTGCACGTCCAAAGGAGTTTATGATCTTTTAATTACGAGATCACTCAATTTTTTTTTAAATAACCTCAATTTTTTATACACAACGGTGATATTTAAATTGAAGGTTAATAGAAAAGTGTTGAGTAATTGAAATTAAAAATTTAAGGGGTCTATTTGACAACTTAGCTTTTGAAATTTGGATATGTTATGTCTTTGACATAAAAATCATGGGATCTTAAATGTATTTTAACTTTAAGGATGTGTTTGGTTGAGGTAAAATTTGGGGGGAAAGTATTATTCGGAGGGATTTAAATTACCATCAAAGAAAATGCATTGTTTGGATACAAGAATACTAGTAATTCAAAATTCTTGAGAATTTAAGAGAATCGTATACAATTTGATCTCGCAACGGATTAGCAAAAATGGATGGAAGGAGAAACGATGATATCACTTTGATCTCTCCCTCTCTCTCGTCGATGGAAGAGGAGTGGAGATCAGAGACAAGCTGGGGATGAACAGTTATAAATTTTTGTTGACAACTGAAATGCATGAGTATCAGAGAGAGAGAGAGAGCGAAGAATGGGGTCAATTTGTTTGCGAGGGAATGGGGTTGGGGACCGGATTAGAGAGAGAGAGAGAAGTTGTTTTTTCTTTAAGGGAAATAAACCAAAATCCCCCAGTTATTTCTTATTTTTTACATTTTGGTTCTACTATAGAAAAAAAAGTCTTTAATGCAAAAATTCAAACTTTTAGGAATTAAAAATCAATTTTGTCTTTTTTAACGGAAAAATAGATGGAAAACATTTGAGGGACCAACTGTGCCAAGTTTTGGAAAACTGAGGGATCAATATGGAACGAAAAATAACTAAGGGACCAATTTGGATCATTGAGCATAACTGAGGAACCGAAATAGGACTTTGGCAAAAAATATATTTGTTAGTCTTTTTTTATAAACTAATGAGAATATTGTTTAATTCTTTCAAAGATTAAAATTATGTATTTTAATTTTTCACGGATCAAATTATCAATTCAATAATTTTTCGAAGATCAAATTATTAATTTACTCTAAAATTAACCTATTCTATAAATCAAAAATACCAAACAAAATAGTTACCCAATAATTAATTTTAATAAAACATGAAATAAAACTAATCAAAACATTATTACCATAGTTTTTACACTTGTAACATATCCAATCTTTTACACTTGTACCATATCAAAGCTTTTGAACTTGTAACATATCCATGCATTTTCAATGCTAATTTGATATATAAAATGATATTATGACTCAAGCAGAGCGAATTGTAATTGTCTATAAAATTAAAATTATAATGTAAAATTCTTTTGTTACATTTTTCTAAATTGTAATTATCGGACATTGTTGATGGAATGTAGTACGTTGCAAGAATATCTTGAGTGGCCGCTTTCACAGTATTACTATATGCAAGGGTGACAGTTAGTCAATTAAAAAGACACTATGCTTCACACAAACATTCAAGAGCAAAAATTTGACGGGTGAGGAGGCAACCAAAAACAAAAATATAAAAAGAGAAGGGATAGAGAAGGCACTTGATTTTCTATTTCAAATTTGGTATATTCATCATTATAACTCTCTACTATGTTAATGTTCAAAATAAAATTAAAAACTCCCCGATATGTTTGTTGAGTTCATCACCATAGAAGCTTCACAATGTGCATGTGCCTCGAGATATCATAGAAGCTTCACAATGTGCATGTGCCTCGAGATATCATAGAAGCTTCACAATGTGCATGTGCCTGGAGATATTATAGAAGCTTCACAATGTGCATGTGCCTGGAGATGGACAGTGATCAAGAGACAACAAAAATGAATAATAGACAATAACTTCACTTAATTGTAATATGATTTTTTACAATTGAAGGCAAACCTTCAATGAAGATCCCCTATTTCAAAGACCTTAAAGACAATGAGTCTATAGCTTCAACAAGTTTACTATTAAAGACAATAATTTTTTATAACTTCGAGGAGTTTATAAGTGAATGACCTTCACAATTTGTAAGATAATGAAGAATTGAGAGCATAGTTTAGAATCATTACTTCAAAAATTGATGTATGCAAACAAAATTAAGCATGTGTTTGTTTGTCATTTATAAAGTCATTACAAACTCATCATCTCCAATTTCAATTCATAACTTGAGCTACAATACAATACAACTGTTTGTTTACCAATTATAAACTCATTACAAAAATATTATTTCATTACAACATCATTTCATTACTTTTTTCATATCTAATTATTAACATACCCCTACTCAAATACCTATAATTACCTATATTCTAATACAAATATAAAAAAACTATTTGGCAAAATGGTAATTTTGAATACTCTCATTTATTATACTTACAACTTTCTCTTTTCATCCATCATTTCTTACTATTTTTCTTTTTTCTTTTTCTTACTCGTACCCTTCTCTCTCTTACACACACATATTTTACTAGGGGCTTTGCGTGCCCTAACGGGCACGCAAATATTTATGTAAAATAAATAAGGGACTAAATTGTTAACTTAGTAAAGAAAGAGAGACCAAATAGTAAATTTTCTCTTATTTTTAATTTCATAGACTATAGTTTTAAACATGGACGACCAGAAAGGGGTGTAGCCATATAATATAAGATAAATATAATATATATACATATTATATTATTATAATATATTATATATATGGTAAGTCTATAATGCAAAGTTTGATTTTTGACATGGGATGCAATGGGTCATGAGCCAATAAAATAATGACACGTAGAAGAGTTAGTTGTATGTAAGTAGTGGTGTGATTCCATACACAGTTGTGATTGGTTAAAAAATTTATTACTTTTATTATTTTTCAGCATCAATGGCTATAATTATGCCACATCAGCATTTGCATCCCATGTCAAGAATCAAACTTTGCATCTTAGACTAACCCTTATATTATATATAATTTATATTACTTTACTTTAAAAAATTATTTTAGTCCTTGAAATTATACTAACTCAACAAGTCAATACATGAGCAATTAAAATATACAATTTTTGATATATTGGTAATCCTGCTTATATTTTTTAAATTATATTAGTAATGTTTATTAGTGTCAAAATTTAAAATAAAATAATTCAACCAATGTTATTTACATTTTGGTTCATGATATAAAATATATAATTTAGACCCCAAAAATACACATTTTGGTCCCTCCTCCAGGGAAAAAATTTATTTTGGTCCCTCCTCCATCATTTCTTTGTTCCCCATATGGGTAATATTTTTTGTGATGTAAACATATAAAAACAAAATTCAAAAATAGTAATAGGAAAAAATATATATTTTGGTCCCTTATCTAGTATATATATGAGTAATATTTTTTGTAGTATAAAAGTTTAAAAATAAAATTAAAAAAAGTAATATTTCAAATAAATTATTTTTTTTCAAATAATTATTTTATTTTTGTAATGTATGGTATACTGTTGAAATTAATTATCAAATTCTAAATAATAATTTGTTGGTAGTTGAAGATAAATTATTTGGTTCATGAATTTGTAAAGATTATTCTATTTTGGTCCCTAAATTTATTTTTTGGTCATCGAATTTAAGAGAGAGACCCAATCGTTGATTAATGTGATTTTTTACGGGCCGAGATACACATTTCACTTCGTAAGGACCGATTCGTTGAACCGATATAAAATCCTGGACCAAATAAAAGGTTTTTAAAATTTCCATGTTATTTACATTTTGGTCCTTTCATTTCATTACATAAAATAACTCCAACCTTCGTTACAAATATTCACCTTTAACACAAATTCCAAGAAAATTTCATTACCATTTCATTTTATAACAACCACAACCAAAAGTCAAAATATCATTTCATTATTTCCATCTTATTTTATTATCAATTACCAATTTTATCTCTATACAATTTTCAAAAACCCATATAATTATTTCAACCAACCACAATCATTACATACCATTTTACATAATTTCACATCCTATTTTTTTTTCATTACATCTCAAACAATCCAAACACCATTTATCATTATCATTACATAATTTTCCATTACCATTTCATTATATAAAATCATTTCATTACATACTTATTTCCCAAACACACCCTAAAACATGTAAACAAAATAGGCTAAAATTCTATTTTAGTCCCTCACGTATTACTTTTTATTTAATTTGGTCTTCCTTAAATTTTCTTTCTCAATTCGGTCCCTCACAAATATTTTTGTTATCAAAGTTAGTCTCTCCATTTAATTTTTAACGGAGTTGGTGATGTGACACTATACGATATGGACACAAAGTTAGTCTCTCCATCATCATTTAACTTGACACATCATCATGCTCTGTTAAAAATTAAATGGAGAGACTAACTTTGATAAGAGAAATATTTGTGAGGGACCAAATTGAGAACAAGGTAATACATGAGGGACCAAAATAAGGATTTACAAAGGAGGCATTTCATAGTTGGGTGAAAATTGAAAACAATTTTTTTAAAGTTTCTCTCGTTGATTTGATTCCTCGCTGTTTGTTGTTACTTCATCTCTTTCACTACCGATTTTCACACACCATGAGTTTTTACCATCGCTATTGGGTTCTTATGAATAGCGAATACCCCGTTAATCCAACCCCTAGATCGGCATCACCAGATGAAAATTTGCGGTTACGATGCGTAGATTCAATAGGAATCCCGGCGATGATGGTGCAGAAACGCTCTCACATTTGATCACTCCCAAGGATCTGAACAGGAAATGCAGTCTCGCTCTGATGAGGTTGATGGGGATCTTCGCGGTTTCTTTGATTGTGTTTTCTGTGTTATTTACGGTCTCCATGGTTCTTAGAGACCCGCCTTCAGATAGGGTTGCCGAAGAATCGGCAACAAATTTCTTTGAAGTGAATGACAGAATAGGTATCTGCAGGTTGTTGTTTCATGTTATTTTAGTTGATTCTGGAAGTTGCATTACTAATTAACCTGTGAATGATTGAATGTTGCTTGTGTAAAATGAACTATATATCCTGACCTAAATTAGGGATTGATTTCCTCTGTCTTGAAATTCTTCAATGGGATCATCGGTTACATTTTATACAAGCTTATATAATTCTGGCGGCAACCTTGGTACTGTACTTATATATGCCCATGCTGATAAAACTGATTAAATGATCATCTTATTTACTGTTCATTTAGGTTTGGACAATGAATTCTCTGGTTCTGTTGAGTTGCTGCTAAAAGATGAACTTCTTGGTGGCCTTCTTGCTGCTGGATTCAATGAAAGGTCTTGCTACAGTAGGTATCAGTCGGCCATTTTCGGGAAAGGATTATCTGGAAAACCTTCTTCTTACCTTATTTCTAGATTACGAAAATACGAAGATCTCCACAAACAATGTGGACCTTATACTGAATCATACAATAAAACATTGAATGAACTCAAATCTGGTCATTTTTCTGGGTCATCAGCTTGTAATTATGTTGTATGGATTTCATTTAGTGGGTTGGGAAATAGGATATTGACCTTAGCCTCTGCATTTCTTTATGCTCTCCTCACAAACCGAGTCCTATTAGTTGACCCTGGAGTTGACATGATCGATCTCTTTTGTGAACCATTTCCAGATGTTTCTTGGTTTCTTCCTCCTGATTTCCCACTTAATGGTCGATTTCATAATTTCAATCAACAATCTACTCAATGTTATGGCAATATGCTGAAAAATAAATCAGTTACAAATTCTAAAGCACCGTCTCTTGTCTACCTTCATCTAGCCCATGATTATAATGATCATGATAAGCTTTTCTTCTGTGATGAGGACCAGAGTTTTCTCCAGAAAGTGCCTTGGTTAATAATGAAAACAGACAATTACTTCATTCCATCTCTATTCTTAATGCCAGCTTTTGAGCAGGAATTGAGGGATCTCTTCCCAAACAAGGAAACAGTTTTCCACTTCTTGGGTAGATACCTGTTCCACCCGACAAACAAGGTATGGGGACTCGTTATCAGATACTATCAAGCTTATTTAGATAAAGCTGATGAAAAAGTAGGGATCCAAATTAGAGTTTTTGACACTAGAACTGGTCCATTTCAACACGTGTTGGATCAAATTTTGGCTTGTACTTTGAAGGAAAACCTGTTGCCTGACATCAACCGACAGCAAGATATTGTAGGTTCATCTGGAAAGCAGAAATCTAAAGCAGTATTGATGACATCTTTGAGTTCTGGGTATTTTGAGAAGTTAAGAGACATGTATTGGGAATACCCTACTGCGACAGGAGAGGTGGTAAGCATTTACCAGCCAAGTCATGAAGAATATCAACAAACAGAGAAGCAGAATCACAACCTAAAAGCATGGGCAGAAATGTATCTCTTGAGCTTAACTGATGTGTTGGTCACTAGCTCATGGTCTACTTTTGGGTATGTGGCTCAAGGACTGGGAGGTTTGAAACCATGGATACTCTACAAGCCAGAGAACAATACGGCCCCGGATCCTCCTTGTCGCCGAGCCATGTCGATGGAGCCTTGTTTCCATGCTCCTCCCTTCTATGACTGCAAGGCTAAGAAAGGAATAGACACAGGTGCACTTGTTCCACACGTAAGGCACTGTGAGGATATGAGTTGGGGTCTTAAGCTTGTTGAGAATGAGAATTGATGTTAGTTATTGTTTTTGGTCCTTGTATTGTATGCCATTGTATTTTTATTAGTTATCAGAAGTTGCTGCAAGTGTTGAAAATTTTGTTCAGTAGAATGAGTAATTCCTTTCAAATTAGTTTCTTTTTGTCTCCCATTAGAAATCATAAGCAATTTCCTGGCTATCAATTTTATACTATCATTAGAATTTGGTATGGGGAGTAACCTCTGTATCGGACGTATCTGACCCTAAAGAGCTGCTTGCAAGTATGCTGGGTTACATCAATGAAGTGGCTGCTTTGTCTTAACTCTATTAAATGACTCAACGACATATTTTACTAATATTTTATTCATAATTTTAAGATTTATTATTAAATTCATCCCCAAAAGTTTAAGTGTGCTATTAATTATGTTTTTAAAGTTCAAGTTCACTGTTAAATGTCTTTAAAAATATATTCACAAAAAATCTGTCATTAAAGCATTTGACAAAACTGAGATAAAAGATAAAATAAACTAAAATATGAAATTTTAAGGATAAAATTGATAACAAATAAATTTTAAACGCGAAATTAAAAATTGATGTAGAGTCATGGAAAAATATTTTAGCTTAAAATATGCCTTCCTTAATAATTGTTATATTTGCTGGTTCAACGAAGCTTATTTCAGAAATTATATTCTTCACTGACATTTGGTTTGGACTTTGGAGTAAATATTAGATATTAGATTGTCTATTGACAGCAACAAAACCAAAAGAACTTTTGAAGAAAGTAGGATATTTACTATCACATTTTTCTAATATAATTATGACTCTGATCACTTGTTTGAGCAGCCAATGCTGTGAAATCGAATTATTTTGCAAATGTTTTCGATCCATTCAAAATCACATATGCTCTCAATTCTCTGGAGTTTAAGAAAGCAAGCCTAATATACATCCGGAAACGGTTTATTTAAACTATAAATCACAATCTCTTTAGATACTGAAGCAACATCCAATCATTCAACCAAGCAAGAGTTAAAATGCTCCAAGGCCATTGAAGAGATCAGTTCTTCCTTCCTTCACTTAAGATAATGTGGTACCCATGCCTGCATCAAAAAATCGGATGTCAGATATCTGCCTTTCGACGAAGAGAGGAGGCACACAAGGTGTTAAGAAAGTGATACAAGCATGACTCGATATTTCAAGATCTAGAAGTGCCTCGCATGCTCGTATCAGGAAGGAGCAAAAATAAAAGGAGACATACGTTGACTTGAAAGGGGCACTTGTAGCTCCTACAGGTGTGTTGAAGGCAACATCCTGAAATGGTCCAGCCATCTTTCCTCGAGGAAACCATCCAAGGTCTCCACCCTTCTTTCCTGATGGACATTCTGAATACTCTTGGGCTATCTGTAAGGATAAAAGACATTACTCAAGAATTCATTTAACTAAGGCAAGTTTGAGAACCAATCCATATGAAAACCAAGTTTAAAAGATTTTAATTCTCCTTTTTTTTTTTCCAACAAGGTTAAGAGACCTTTGCCATTGCTCAGAATGATCTCAGCATTTTATGATTGAAGTGTGCAGAAAACCACAAGTTAAATGTACAACCAAAACAAAAACAAAACTCATGCATAATATCCTAATGAAACTCACCTTTGCAAACTCTGCTGGTGGGACCTTATCTCCATTGCTAAGCCAACCATCTTGCAGCTTCTTGTATGCCTCATTGATCTTCCCCTGCTTCTCACATAATACATGCCTCGCTGCAACATATAAAAAAGCCAAAAGTGTATATCAATACAAGACTAGAATAATGAAAGAAAGTGATAATACGGTTACCTTAAATAGGTACTCAAAGATGAGAGAAAATTTCTACCTTTGACGTAGGTGCAGGTACCAAGCCCATCACCACCTTTCCCACCTTTTCCTTTGCCTTTAGAAGCATTCTCATCACTTCCACTTGCCGCCTGTTTCCCCTTTCCTTTCCCTCCTGACTCCTTAGGCTTTGAATCCTTTCCCATGGCTCTCACAACTTCTTATTTGTTTTCTTTCACTGAATAAGTAAAGCAAAAAAAATTTTAGTTATAAAGGTGGACCCAGAACTTCAAGACAAATGGAAATGACTAAGGTAATTCAATCAATTAAAAAGCATTCACAATGTAACTTGAAAATCCTGTTCAATACTTTAATTATCTCATATGCTTATTGGGAATGGAGTAAGCAATGTCTATCAAGCTAACATATACATGGACTCCCAAACTTTTAGCCTCCGAGGCAAAATTAAGAAATGACAATCATGAACTACATCGGCGAGTTAGAACAAAGTTTATTTACTTATTTTGAATTTTGAGAGCTCTCTAAATCAAAGAAACAGAAGATTATCATAATGGGTTACTAGGACACAAAACACAATTAGCTGCTCCCAAAAATAAGTCTCAGGTGTGTGACAATGTAAATACTTTCACAAGCACAGGTCTACACCATCTCTCTCTCTCTGATTCTCTTCAAGTAGTGTGGTTGACGCCATTAATAAAACCAACAGCAATATGAAACGACACGATTTCCATGTCATTCAATAACCCAGCCACAAGCAACCAACATCATCAAAAAAGCAAAAAGCAGGCAAATCAAAAGTGCGAATTGCCAACTAATGGAACAACCCAACCAAAAAAAAAAACAACTTTCCCTAACCAATCAAAACCTTAGACAAACCCATAAGCCCTAAACTGAATATCCGATTAAACCCTCTTCTGGCATGATTCACAGACATAATTCCCAAATGCAAAAGCTGGAAAGTTTTCATTTTACCGTCATGAGTAACTTCAAACAACACCGACAACACAAAAAGTCCTACAGTTATTCAAGTAAGCATATTTGCGAGAAACAATCCCACGGAACCAAAGTAAAGAGAATAAACAGAGATCGATCAATCAGTAGGAGATGAAAACAAAGCATCCGAAGAGCAAACCTCAATAAATAAAATCAAAGAAATCAATCGAATTTGAGAAACAGCGAATCCAGAAGTTGAGTTAACTGCTCATCAGTTCTCACCTCTATCTGAGTCTGAGATACAAATACGATTAAAATGTGATTCGATTATTTCCTATGATAATCATATAAAGCTAAAGTGCACTTTTAGTCCTATAACTTTGGAAAAAGTTTCAATTTGGTCTCATAACTTTTTTTTTGCAATTTTAGTCCTATAACTTTGGCAAAGGTTTCCATTTGGTCTCAAGCTGATTTCCATCTATTCTCTGTTGTTAAATCTACTTCACCCATATTTGCCACGTCATCATTCAACTCAGTATATCATATCATTTTTAACGACAGAAAATGATGGAAATCAACTTGGGACCAACAGTGGGACGTTTTCAAAAGTTATAGGATCAAAATTGCAACAAAAAAAGTTATGGGACCAAAAATACACTTTAGCCAACATAAAATAAATATAAGATATATATTTAATTAGTATGAAATATTTTATTTTTTTATAACAAAAAAAAATCATGGAAAAAAATTATAATAATTTTTATTTTAATACAAAATAACATTAACTTGAAAACATTTTGGTTATCTTATAATTCTAAAAAAACTATTTTTACTTTTAAAATTAAATTAATGGAAGTATTTCTTTTTATCTTTTCTCTAGGAGAAGAGAGTAGTTTATTTTATATAAATTATGATAAGCAATACCATTTTTAAGAATTAAACATTTTTTTTTTTAAAAAAATGAATCTACTTACTTTAAATTTCAACTCATTTTATTGTATAAAGTAAAAATAGATATTATATTCAGTATTCAAGCAAGTAGAATTAGAATATGAAATTTATGAATTCCGTTTTTCGTATTTTTATTCCTCTAATTGAAATCATACCAAAAGTTTTTAAATTTACTGTTAAAAATCCCAAAAGAAATATGTCCATATTTCCACAATTATTTCCTTTGATATGGTACTAAATCAGATAATTTACCTCTAAGTATTGGAGATTATTTCTTCACATTGCTAAATAAGTACAAAGAGTGAGAGAAAGATTTATCATATTTTCTTGAAGAACCTGTCTCTTCTGAAAATGCTCTTAATATGGTAAATCTTTAAGAAAATAGAATAACAGCTTTTATGTATTCTTTCTCATTTAAAATGTTCTTACGAATACGTATCAGGAAGAAAGGGCCTAAGGAACTTGTAATCATTCAATTCTTTTTACAGTATCAGATAACTTCAAAATATTAACCATCTATCCAAAAATAGACAACTTCAAAATATTATCCATCTATCCAAAATATTAAACTAAGTGTGGGATCCTCCATTGTGACAATTAGCTTTTTCTCCTTCAGGCTATATGACATTCAGAAGTCCCTTTCCCCTAAAAAAGAAGCAACTTGAAAACTAATCAGATTCAGAATCTAACAGTTGATAAGCATCTGATGGTTCCCAATCTGTTACAGAAGGGTGTTGGTTTTTATTTGCTCGAGCCCGGACCCGTTCTCTCCGTCTCCGCCTTTCTTCGGCTGGGGTAAGTTCCTGTCAGAGTCAAAGGTATGACATTTACATCTTTATAAGACATGTTTGTAAACTCAAATAACTAGTCATTATATAACAAAACTGAGAGTTGATTGGGAGGTGATTGCAATCCATATTTGCAAAACTAGGTCAACAATTTTGGTAATTACATTTTTATCTAAAATTTGTCTCCATCACCTAATACCAAGAAGACCATGGAAAATATCATGCATATGATGGAATGAGGAATAGACATAAGACACATAAGCCTATTATTCTTCACACAAAACTTTCTGGTGGCCGTCTAGTGCTAAGATAATACATAATACTAACAAAACCAACGCATCCTTTAAAGAATATAGCATGAAAAATGCAGAAGCAACCCCCTCCCCGTCCTTCAACTTTAATCTAATTGCAAATACCTCCCTTGGCACAGTAAAGCATTTATACCTCAGAACCGGGTTGATTGGGTTGATTTTGTTCAGGTAGATGAGCTTGTTGGCTCCTACGCAACCATATGTAACCCAGAGAAATCAATGCTCCCAGAAGCAAAATTGGACCAACCCTTGGATCCTCGAGATAACTATTGGGACCAGTAATGACATCCATAATTCTCTGCTTCACATTTTTCAAAGGCATTTTTTGTGCAGTTCTAGACCAGAGAGTTTCACTGTCATCTTCAACAAGCTGAGGGGTTTTAAGTGTCTGCAAAGGCGACATTAAGCAAAATCAGCAAACTAAAACTCATACCAGCTTACTGGAAAAATTTGTTTACGAGACTTACAAAGAAAGGTAGATCTCTTGAGTCACCATCTGCTATAATGCCTGAAACCCATTTGGTAATCTGCTAAAAGATGGAAGAAGAAAAGAAATACCATAAGATAACAGCATCATTGCGTGAAAATCCTTCGATATGATGCATTCTTATAGTATGAGAAATATTTCACTGGGATATTTGTTGATAAAGTATTGCAACTAGTTACAGGAAGCAATGTGAAACCACTCATTCACTCAAGGTAGATAATTCCAAAATCACACAGTACATAACCTGTGAAATGTCATCTGCACCATTGTACTTAGCCACAAACTGGCCTGCTTGATCACGATCCTTCAGTAGATCTTGGTACAGTAACGATTTCCATTTTGTTGCTTCCTGGGCCCTCTCATCCACGTAACTACTATTCCTTAGGTAACGAACAACAAATAAACGAGGTATATCATTCACACCCCTCCTTTGTCCACAAGTGTCATGACTAGCAGCAGAACCCAGGTAAAAATGACAATAGTCCTAAATAAAATACCAGTTCAGTTAATGGCTCACAAGATTGACATGCATGAAAGGGTTTTAATTAAAAAAGAAAACAATTAACCCAGGACAACAATTTAGTAAAACATTGCTACTATACCCACAAATCATTTGCCATTTTCAAGTAAAGTTGGCACTCTACAGGAATTTCTATTAAAAATAAATCAAATCAATTCAGTATCTATTAAATCCATTTATTAATGCAAAGAGTGTAAACTGATTATAACAATAAAACGATAGATGATTAAATGTATTCAATGCTACCAAAAAAAAAAAAGAACAAACAAATGTGAGAAACTGCTCACCTGTTGTTTTTCACCATCAAGCCAAGCAAATGTCAGTCGCTTTCTCTTAAATGCATCCACAGCTGGGGCTAGGGATTGATCCTCATATGACCCATCTGATTCACCATGCGTTGACAATATTTCTTGAACCCTGCAAATAGTCTATGGATTTGCATAATTTACATCAGCTAAATTGAAGAATACAGGCTTGCTAAAATACAGATATCTCCTCTGCCCCAACACATTGTTTTAAGATAAAATGCCCCAACAAAATAATTACGCATGTCAAATCATGATGCAACATGTTAGACACATTTCAAACAGCTATAAGTCTCATAGCATAGATCTATTCTACTGAGGAATGGCCACAGTGATTCGATATTTCTTAATGATTCGATTGTTAGCAACAACATTGTGGAATACACCATAGAATTTTTCAAAAAAACAAAAGACAGGAAAATAAACATACTTCACGCATTTTGTTCAGTTCTGGACTTAGCCTTCCTACTGCAATAGCACAATACCAAATTGTTGTATCATATCCAGCACGAGAATAGCCATGGGGATCACAACCTAGCTCCAATGATGTTGTACTTCTTAGTTGTAGAAGATCTGGGAAGGGGGGAAACATAATATTAATAGAAGAGCATGAAAATTTGTTCATCTCATAAAAATATGAATTTCAGAATGAAATGTAGGCCTGACATAAAACCATAAAGTCATTATGATGATACCACAAATAGAAGAACATGTTAATGTGTATCAGAGGGGAAGCAAGCTATCATTAGCATTTCTAAACCCAAATAATGACAGTATTATACTTTTAATCCTTGTCAATGGAGTTAAAAGTACAGAATAACCATTGAGAGCCTGGCAACTTGGTACATATCACATATAGCCCCAAAGTCAGATTTACTAAAGTTAACAGACTAACTAAACAGTCAGCTTAACCCTGTGGTCTAGGTTACCAGTAATAAATGAGTCCAAAAGTTAGTAAGAAGTCATTAGCTAAGTAATATAAAGTCAACTCAGTTCTTTTTCATTTTAACTTTGTTCAATAAAATGCGACAAATGTATTTTTCAATCTAAAGTTCTATAAAAGAGGTCTTCTCTACTTCCAGTGCAAAAGTAAAATATTTATTCTACAAAGTTTTTTGGTTTATTCCAAGAAAATAGGGAGTTAACTGGATTACCATGCTGTTTGTTATTTCTCATCAAATTCAGAAATTCAGTGTTGTTAACTGAACCTGCAATTCGAAATAGACAGCATTGTAACTCAAATGAAGAATAGAATTCAAATCAAATGATTCTCGGGTACGATAACAAAGAAGAAACAGACCATGGTGAACAACAGGTTTGACACCTGGGTCTTTAAGAAATACTATAGCAGGTGCAGATTCCACCCCAAATCTGTCATCAAAATCAAATAAAGCTTAATGTTATCCACTCTTTATACTAGATCAAGGAATTATACATATGTTGGAAAATAGATATTAAACATTCATAGAACTGTTCCTTCCATATGAAGGTTGATGTTTAGGATAAAGTTTGTCCAAGGTACACTTTGGGTATTAAAAAAAAAACATCACTTACGCTTCCAGCCAATAGGAAGATTCCTCTTCCCGCCAGAGAATGAAAGCAAATGAAGCATAAGCCCAATAGTCTTTAGCTGCTTGTCGTACAAATGGAGCAGCGCGCTCCCCAGTTGTCAAGAAAAAAATGACTTTGACCTATAAGTCAGGGATAAAGCACTATTAAATGAGTGACTTAAGATAAAAACTAAAATGAAGATCTAGGCCAGTCACAAAATTAACAATATATAGAAGCTAAAGAAAACATTAGAAGACTATATATGACACTACACTAATAAAAGAGCAAGAAAGTTGTACCTTATGTGGCCTAGATTTTGCAAAGAAATTTGGCACCTGAAATTTTAACAATACAGTTACATATAACTTCAACCAAAAAAACTCAAACAAGCAAACATAAAAACAAATTAGAATGTCATGGCTGCCTGGACCAGTAAATGCAAAATAATTAATTAACCTAATTACCCTGTGTCACATTGAAAAAAGGATGACCTAATAAAAATCCACTGGATATGATCAACTTTCACATAAAGAAGAATGCTATAAAATAAATAAATGCTGCCATTGGGTGCTACTGTTATGGTATTTACGCTCAAGAGGTAATTATTCTCCCCCACTTACCTGTACCTATTCCCTTCCCTTCCCTCCGTTATATATGATATTACAGTGACATTGAAGAGAAAACTAAAATAGATAACTACAGCATCAGGACCCAGTAGTCAAATTACCAGTGTCTCCTTTGAGTAGTACATAATTTGAGGTAAATCCAGTACAATTGTGGCAAACCAATTTGTAACCTTATCAACTGTCAACTCACCATCAAACCTGTCACAGAAGTAAATCTTGTAGTACTTTAAAACAATAAAATATTCTGAACACAAGTAATGACAATCGTGCAATAATCTTAAGGTCAACATAAATTATATTCAATAAATTAAGTTTTTTAAAAAATAACAGCATCACCCCCATCCCATTTTAAAACCCAGGTTTTAACCAAAGACTTACCTAATAATGCAATTTGCAGCTTGACATCCAGGGGGAATAGCAACAATAGATGGAATCCCTGTATACATTTTTATTGGTCATGAAAGACATACACACCTAATCCTTCAGAAAATAAATTTAAATGCTCAACTACCTTCTATAAATATTCATCTTACTTTTAAGACACAACATGTATTTAAATCAAGTAGGATGAGCAGCAATTTCTAAAGCTTCATATTTCCCAGAAAACAATTTGAAAGGCCATCGGAAGATGAGATGAGCAGAAAAAATGAAACATCTACTTCATGTAAAGTTTACAATTATATACAATCTGGCTTAAAAAAATATATATCATTGGCAACATCAAACAAGAAGCGGCAAAAGAACAAGGAGAACCTCCCAGAAAAGTACAGCTTAATGCAGTAAGCAAACTGGCTATAAGGAAATCTTGAAGAATCTTCAACATATGTATATGTAAAAACTAACACGGCCAAAGAAAAAATCACACAAGATGCATTTACTATAGTTTAGGTTAATCATTTTTGCAATGAATTTTCAAGAGAATTCTGAGCATAGTGCTCCTTTTGCATTTACATACATCAGGAGCTTCAAACTTTTTTTTTTTTATATAATCAGGAGCTTCAAACAAAATGACATTCCAGCCTATGCAATGCAGAAATGCTTTTAATAAAACTAGTAATATATGCAAAACAAAACACAAAAGTAAAAAAAATTGGCTGCATCCAAGCACTCACCATTTCTGAAAAATGGCCTTCCAGTTGATCTTTTTTCAGCAAGGTAAACGGAAAGGTGTACCTCACCAAGTTCCACTGTACCAATATTGGCAACCGTATCCAATAAAGAAGCTAAAAGTATAGGAAAAAAAAAATCAGAACAGTCTTATCCTGAAAAAGATGAGCAATATAATATCACACAAATACAGAAATTTGTATTTCTTGTAGATTTAACCCACATAATGAACTAAGGTAATCACATCATGCCGTGTACCCTTATTGTAAAGAATAAATTGCACCAAAATATATATACCAAAAAAAAACAGTATCCTGGGTTTCACTTTGTCTAATAGACTTTAAAAAAACGATTCTTGATGACACAAGGAACTTATTCACTTTATCCCCTTAGCATGATGCAAACTTGTAAATTTTCCAGATTAGCTTGGTTCATCTTTTTTTTGGAATGCAAAATTGTAAATTTCAAATTATTTACTAGCCAAATCAAGCAATTAAAAGCTACAAAATAGAAACTAAAAACAATCTATCTATATTCCGGAGCAACATTTCACATGCATAATGAAATTAATCACATTAGTTCATGTTCAAGAAAATACCAATCTTTTTCCAGTCCTCAGAAAATTGTGCACAGCGTTTGCTCCCAGATGAATATAACTGGTCAAAAATTCATTAAGCATGTATACCAAGTCAGAAAATCTAAAGAACAAATGAGTTCAAAGTTATGAAAGCTGATAACATTGGATATATAAAGTCTTTGACAATCAATCAAACCTCTCTTTTAAGGATGCTAAAAAGTGAACAACAATTTAAACATTGAAGATTAATGCATGCCTTTAAAATTCACGAAAAATGGTACAACATACAGGGTGCTACAAAACATAACTCATCATTTCCAAATCATCAAACAAATATTGGGAAATAAATCATTTACCCACGTATACAGTGTCAACGAATATTTCCAAAATGATAAAATAGAACAGAAAGTATGAACTGAAGACACCACTTGCCTTTTCCCTTTTAAATGTTTTTAAGTAAATGACAGAAACCACCCAAAATTGGAATCAAAGATTGGATCCTGTCTTATTAAATTATAAGAACCCCCTTAATTATTTTTTCTCAGAAGCAAACAGCCATATCTGTCACATTGTTGGAATAATAAAAGGAATGCTTCTAACCAAAAAATAAATAAACCAAACGCTAACATCAATTCTACTAGTCCAGAAAATTTTACATAATCCATTCTTTAGGTTAAGCAAATTTTAGGAGTCCTTCATTCTGAAACTATGACATTGATTATGTCCATTCTGAAGCATAAACGTTGATTATGCTTAGCTTATTTGTGGTTCTCAAAACTATAATTTATGCTTAAACATTTAACGTCAGTCAAGCATACTCAACTAGAATTTCTACTCCACATATCCATCTAGAAACAAGCAATCTAATTCAAGGATGAAGGAAGGGAAGCAAAACATGGTAAACAAAAATTGATTTTTGAAAACTTAACTCTTTTTTTGGCCAATAAAACTTAACTTTGAATGAAATTAAATTACACAAATTCTAGTTAAATGCTGTTCTAAACATATTACTAGTGGTAAAGTTAATTTAGTTGAATAACAAGAAATAAATATCAATAATAACAGGAGAAAATAAGGCTGCGAGACACTAATTACTCCAGCTATTATATATCAAAATAACACGTGTTTGTACCTGGATTAGCCATGGCTTTGTATCAGGAAATAAAGACTGGAAGTCATTTGCAGTGATGACTTTATGAGAATGATCAAACGACTCTGAAAGGCAAAAAAGGGGTATACACTGATGTATAAGAATTTCCCATCACAAATTCTTTCAACAATTTTATCATAAATGCCTATCTTTTATGATACATGTCTTGACTAACCATAAGAAGGAATATCTAGTAAAGGGAAGTTCAATTCTGAAGCATTTTTTCCTGCATAATGCTGGCTGGCAGTCTCAACAACATGCTACCAACAAGAGATTGTGTCAATATGGAATACATATATACATATATATATGAGATGACAATGAGTATAAAAATAAAAATCTTGGGACAACTCTTACAAAACAGAGATAAGTTTTAGAGGAACTGTCTAGAAGAAACTACTCACAAATTGCTCATCAATGCCGAATAAGTCATAGTCTCTTTTCCACAAAGGATTTGTCAGCAACTCATAAGCATATCGAATCTGTGAAGAAAATATGTAGTTTTTGAAATTAAGTTATAGCACTTGGGCATATTATAGGGGAAAATATCAAATCACAAAGAAACACGTTACAGTTACATTTCATAAATGCAGTTCCAGCTCTTCAAAACACTTCTAATATTATGGGAATTTAAGACAATGTCAGGAGTATGGCTCACTCTGACTGTTTCATTCAGTAATGGAGTAGAGTATTTGAATTACATTGCATGCAAGGGTTCAACAAATTCAAGTTAAATTATGCTATAATTTCATTCCTTTGACACCACCAGCACCTTTAAGCTACATCTCAAGTGGCCAGAATGTTATTTGCTTCATGAACTCTCTCTTACACAAAAGCAGACACATGCCCCTACCCTACACTCTCGAACATATGGTGAGACCACATCTCCCGCAAGCAGAATTCAAACCCTCCCAGTTGCCCCATCTCCCTTGCTGGAATTCTGTAGGAATGTTTTTTTTTTGTTGGCGAGGGATCTTTGCTGGCAAAGCTGACATAACTAACAGACTAGATAACTCATAAATGACATTTAGAAACTAACCTTTAAAACTTCAAGAGTATCAGGAGCTTCCACAGCTGAATTCCTGAAAGATCAAATAACCAGTGCATATGATCATGCATTAGTTAGCAATTTAGAATTCTCATAAACCAATAGAAAGGATACTGCTAATTATTTTGGCTATTCTTAATAAACTCATAAGGAACACCATATTGAACCATTGACATATTAAACAAATAGTCTTGCTACATTTCAGTTTTTTAACCCCTGCTTGTTTTCCAACTTACCACTCCACTTGGATGAGGGAAAACATAACAGTAGATTAAGGTTTCAATAAATGTGTGACAGGCCAGATGGCACCCCAACTTTTTCCTAATAATCTTCCATAAGTACTGCTCAGAACAGTCCAAATTTCCAAGGATCGATAACCTCCTTTCAATTAAATTTTAAACATTTCATAAGTAAATTTGGGATATCAATAAGGTTCGTAATCACACCTCTACAGATAAGAGGATTTATCAACGGTAATTGTTCAACTCGAAACACTCATAGACTACTACTGCTACTACCCTAGAACACTGTTTTTTCAATTATTCGGTGCTTAAGAAGAGTACATATACTGCTGTAGGCTCAGTCAATCAAAATCTACCTGAAATAGTGTGATTCAGTTTTTGTCTCATGAATTATGATTCTACTCGTCATAAATACATAACTAATAGCCAAATGAGCAATAAACAGAAAGGGTTAAAGCTAATGTAGAGATGAGAGCTTCAAATTGGAGGCAACAGTTATATCCCACACAAATACTCCAACGGGGAATACAAATATAAAATTTAGGCAATAGCACTAATTTCATCCCCTAAACTATACACCAACTGTCAATTTCATACCCAATCTTTTTTTTCAATCAATTCCGTCCCCAATGTTTTACATTTTGGTTAATTTTATTCTTTAACTAACTTCTTTCAATAAATTAACGACAGATTCTATCCTTTTTTTTCAATTTGAGTTAGAATTTGAGTTCCTTCTTTTTATCAATTTTACATTACATATCATTAGCCACATAGGTTTTATCGTTAATATTTAGCTAAAGTTAAAACAAAGTACAAAATTGACTAAAATGTGAAAGTTTGGGGACAAAATTAGTGCTTTTGCCTAAAATTTACAACAATGCAGACGAACAACACAATTACCATTCCGATTCAAACTTGTCGTAAGCTTCCTTCACTTGCTCAACCGAACTATATCTCTCAATTTTCAGAACTAGAGTCACCAAGAAGGAGAAAACACATAAATTTACAAATTAAAAGATTATATAAATAGAAACAGAGTCGAATTGATTAATTGAATAGTAATTACCGTCGTAATGGGAGGGAGGGAAGGATTTGGGAATAACCAATAGCTGGTAGTACATGGCTCCGGCAAAGAGAATCAAAGGGAGGAAGTAAGCTCTGATGGTCGAAGCCATTGAAGACGGTGGTGATGCCGGCGGCGCCGGAACCCTAGCCATGACGGCACGGCGAGGCGAATCTCAGAGATGCGAGAGAAGACAGATGATGAAATTTGAAATATGGACAGAGAAAGATCAATTCAGTGAGACGATGTATACCATTTCTGGCAACCACATGAACTCCTTCGTATTTCGTAACTAGCTACTGGCTAGTAGTAGGCTAGTAGCTATAGCGTATTTTTTTTTTTTTTGGTCAAAACCTCATCATAGTCCTCAAATTATAGGGTTAGTTTTATTTTGGTCCTAAAATTATATTTTGTTCCTTTTCAATTCTCAAATTTTCACATTTATTCCGTTTCCATGCCCAATATATGATTTTTTTTTGTCATTATTTCTAACGTGAACTAGATGAGACCAGTGCGTTCGCACGGGGTGTTTTTTGTTTTTTATTTTTTTATTTTTGTAAAAATTGCTATTGTATGAATATTTTGATTGAATTAATTTGTAAAGTGATATTAATAAAATAGAAAACTACTTAAAGAGAATAAAGAGAGTAAATGTCTTTAAATATCATATATCCTTACATGATGCAAAATGAGGTAAAGAGGGATGTGAGGGAACTAATATCTAAAATCAAAGTTTTGAAAATAGATATGAAAAATAAACAATATAGATCTCGCATATTGTCCAGTTCTACAATTCTTGTTCTTATATAAAGGGCAATTTTCTTAACTTCATCAACATCTTCCTCCATTCGCTGTTTTATAGCTGCAGAGGATGAAAAGGTCAAATTGAATCAATGAGTACATAGCAACTATTTGTTTTAATAGGCATTAGCATAATCAACTATCCCATTACACAAATCTTATGATGTATATTTATACTATATATGAAGTGCAATTTGACATTAGAATTATTCCTACTTCGCTTGCAAATCATTTTCATATTTAAATTCAAACTAATCATGGAAAAAGGAAAATTATTCATTTCTATACATGTTTATTTTACATGATAATTATCATCAAATGGGATCATTTCTTTTGTTTTCAGTTTGACTAAAATCTTATGGGCATCCATTACAAAAATGTTAAGGGGCATAAACAAATTAGATATAAGATTACACCTTAAATTATTGTCGAAATTGTAATAGAATAACTTGTCAGAACTACCAAATGACAGCACAAGCCATTCTGGTTCTCTTCGATTTTTTGCCAAAATTTTTCTTAAGCTTATTATGCCTTTTCTTTTTCTCCTTCACCCATAGACTTGCGTATCTAAGTAACAATTCTCTACCAACTGCAAATAAACTTTCATTTTGTGTGGTTTTTACCAAATTTTAAAGCATTATAGAAAAGCCTGTCAAGTGATATGAATTCAAGCTGCCAACCTATTTTTATGTATAGAGTTCAATGTTTATGTTAGTTAAGCTGACAGATATGGACATTTCGAGTTCAACTAAACACTATCTGTATATAATAAAGATATGAGATTTCAAAGATTTGAACTTGGAATGAAAATTCATAGAAACAAAAATCAAAATCTTAGGCGCAAGAGGAATGATAGCTAAGCAAACACGCCAAACCAATACAACATGTCAGGCATCTAAATAAAAGAAATAGAAAATAAGAGTTAATGAAAATTAAGATGTAAGCAACAAAGAAAAGAGAGCAGGGGAATTGATGAATACTTCATTTTAGAGTAGTACGATTATAGTTCAATCTTGGAAAATCAGAAAACATAACATACCAAACTGAAGTAGAAAACTATCAATTTTGGTGGCCATGTGATTCTGAAACAACTTGTACAACTAAAGTAAAGATCAATTGCACCTCCTAAAAACGTGTGACTCTTGACTTCAACATCTCCTTCCAAGAGGATAAAGTTGTCTTATATTCTAAGAACAGATATGAGACATGATACCATAGAAAAGACACAAAACTAAAAAAAATATGTAGTGTTCAATTTTATTTGTGTCTAATATGTATCTTGTATAACATGGAATGGTTTTGTTACTGAAGTAAGATTGAGAAGAAAAGAATTAAGATGGACTAATTGAGCAATGAAGTATGATGAAAAGAAAATTTGCTAATAGATTTGCTTGAATGATGATGGACTAAAATTTAGATGAAAGAACGAAAATGACACTATATGGCCTAGTAAATCTTCCAAGAGCAAAAGAACTTTTCATAAGCTGCTGAAATACTTCATTATTATTATTGTTATGATTATTATCATTTTCTTAATTTCCTTTTTCCTTATGAAGAATCTGAACCGAAATTATTTATCTCACAGAAGAAAAGGGCAAGTATATATATATCATTCTGGCTATAGTCTGACAAAGAATAATGAAGATTTAGAGGAAATGTTTGTGGAAGTAAAGGTAAGCAGTGGAAGGACAAGTATATATATATCACCCAGTACAACTTTTTAAAGGCAAGCAGTGAAAGTAAAGGAAAGAATCAAATCATAAATTCATTCTTTAACCATTAGCAAATGCATAGGCGCATAGCGATCCAACTTGAACCGAGTGTCTTTGCAAACCGTGTAATCCATATTAGAATTCATTAGTTTGAAGCTCGAATACTTACAATTGAATTCTGCTGTATAAGGTAGTCCTGAGGTCTCAAAATCATAGATGTACCACCGACAAAGTTCAGACTGACTTGAGGAAAAATCATAGATGCACCACCTTTTTTATTTTCCCTACATTATTCACTTGAACTGAATAGGCTGAAAAATACCCTTGAAAGCGTAATGCTAACACAAACAACATTAACTCTAATATCCACTGATAGTTCTGAGGCAAGAGATGGCAGGACTCTTCTCCTTCCATGAACATGTCACCATAGTAAAATTATTACACAGAACATGCTTCTGCCCAAGCCAATTGCGACAACGTCAAAAACTATATGGTTGCCTAATTGACATATGTCCTTGAACAGTCTTGACTAATTGAAGCTGGGTTTTCTTAATTTATGGATTTAGTACCAAAAAAACTATCAAATCCATATCCAAGCATTCAAGAATCTTATTGAAAAAATTTAAAAAGACAGCCATAGTTTTCTCACACTCACCTGCGAGCATTTCTGACCAGGTATCAGCAAAATCAAATCCTTATCCAAATTTCATGAAAATTAACAATTCAAGTAACAATGTCATTTACAATTTTTCAATTCAGATTTAAATTACATACCTCTGTAAAGGACATCGATTTTAGTTAATCCTATGAAACGAACAAAACACAAATGGTAATTAACAGAGCATACATGAGAGTGAAATCAAACAAAAGCACCAAACTTTAATATCAGTTTCAGTTTGAAAACGAAGGATTTGAGTTTCAGTTAATCCTCTTTAAAGGAATATAGAATATAGAATAGAAATAACTTCATTTGTTTTCCTTTAGAAGCAATATAGACAATAATATCATGCAGTATTAACTGGCCAGAAGGTTCAATGGCCATGATTATTTAGAGATACTTAATGAAGTACTTAAAATACAACTGATGGGGCCAGTATGACACTCAATTGAAAAAAAGGCACAATAAATTAGAAAACTGTATTGTAAATCATATTCTGATAGGTTTATTTGTCATCCATTTCTCTCACAAACAACCAAGTAAAGTTGGTCATTGGATGAACTCAGCATACGTTTCCCATTTAGGCAAAAAAGTTTTATTCTCAAGTCAACCTCACAGCTTGCTTTGAAATGATCCTTCAAAAACCAATTTGGTTATGATAGAAATTTGAATCAAATTTTCAATTTTCTGAAACATTTAGGTAATAGTTAAACATTTACAACTTATTTGGATTATAAATAAAAATCTTCAATAAGAGCAATAAAAAAAAATCAGATTTTCAGGAGAACCCTCACCAAATCATCCAATCAAAGCCATTTTATACTAAAAAAGAAGTGTTAAATGCTCTTACAATTCAAACTAACACGAAAAACTTTTTCCAGTTTAGGGCATATATAAAATTGATTCAGTTCAGGGCTTACCAATGAAGTACTTCTTCATTACATCAGCAGTGGCCTTAACACGTTCAATCTGAGTCATTTGTCCAATCTTTTCCTCAAGAGTCATCCGCTTCATTAAATCTTTGATTCTAACATTAAGTGGCTATTTTGGGTCTTTATACTTTAAGTTCAGAAACATAAACCATGTAGGATAACAGTAATAAAATACCCACAAAATTAATGGGTATGGAAAATCTCCCCATTTGAACACACCTGAATATGTAAAGACAGAGATTACAAACTTATCAAAAGCAAAGAACAGAAATCATTCATTGATTCAACTCAATGATAAAAAAAAATAGAGATTTGAGTCAAATTTGAGAAAATGATAATCTTCACTCAAATGAAACCGAAAATGAACCTTATCTAAAATAAACCTGTTTCTTCAGAGAAATAAGGTGTGAGTGAGAAGAGGAAGGGATTTCCGAGGCTGCGTTTGGCGATCTGAGCAAGCAAACATCGGACAACCATGATGACAATCAACGACAAAGAGGAAGAACGACGGCGATCGCGACTGACGACGGATGACGGACGACGGCGGATCATAGTGTTTGTTAGGGTTTAAGGGAGAGAGAAGAGGAAGGTCGGGGTATAGAGGAAGATGAGATTTTTTTTCGTGTGAGCTGGGGAGTGAGAATGAAGGTTGGTGAGGAAGATGAGATATGAAGGTGATATGCAAGATGTAATGGGAATATGTGTCTGCTATTCAAAATTCAAATTAAGATGAATTTGAGTCAAAGTAAATAATAAATTTGCTATTCAAAATTTTTGGCGATATGATGTGTTAAATGAATTTGGAGTCAAAGTGAATAATAAATTTGCTATTCAAAATTTTTGGCAGTCTGCTGGAGAGAAAAAAGCAACCTATATAATAAGAGGGATTAAATAGATTTAAGTGGAGTTGAAAGTGAAACTGATGCGTTTGCGAATACGTGGCAAATGGAATTTGCGAGTAAGTAAAAGATTAAAATGCTAACTCGCGGCGGAAGCTCAACACGTATGCAAAATCAACCATTGTTTTGTTGTATTAATTGATTGATTGATTTCAAATTCAGAACTTTCAATTAATTTAGATTAACCATCAGGCCAAAAAAAAAAAATTTAGATTAACCCCAATTAATTTATCCTCGCATGCTAATTAGTTGCCCTTTGAGTGATAAGTAGTCAATTCTAATTCAGGTAATTTATGAGAACCTTATATGTTATAGGAAAGTTTTTTTTTTTTTTTTTGAACGAAAGTTATAGGAAAGTTTGTTTGTCTATTTTTGTTCAGATATCTGATATCTCGTGAAGAGGATGCTACCTACATTGTTTACATCTTTGTAGAGAAGAGAGCAAGAATATATGACATTTTTAAGTGTAGTCGTATCGAAAAATACAAGAAAAAAAGCTCAAAGTTCTATTGTGGTCCCTTATTTTTGCTCAAAGTTTCGTTTTGATCCCTTAAATTTTTTTTGTTCCATTTTGATTTCTCATATTTACTCAACATTCTATTTTGGTCCCTCAAATTTTTTTTAGTTCTATTTTGGTCTCTCGAAATACACAGAGGGAGAAAGAAGGGCCTCGACTTCCTCCGATATTATTCAATATTTCAAGTCTAACACCAAATGATCTCGAGACCTCATCTCCTTTACCTGCTCTTGCATATCTATGTCTTCCATCTTTGGCTTCTTCCTCTCTATATTTCTATCCTCTTCCTTCGTCCATGATATTCTCAGAATTCAAGCAAAGCCCTCTTAATTTCTCCCTCAATTCTATCAGAATTTTTTCATTTCGGTCCTTGTACCATCCCAAAACCCTTACTCTTCTTCCACCGCACACATGGCTGCCGCGCTTCGATCCAAACCCTACAAGGAAACGGCTTCTCTTTCGGTCTCTCAGTTCAGATACTTAGTATCCAATTTCATGCACGCTGGTCGCATGCCCAATTCTCCCTCCTCGCATCGCACAAAGTGGGACGAACACTTCATGAACACTCCCTATCACTTCACTTCCTTCAAGCCCGTCTCCCTCCGTGGCGATTTCGTCGATAAGGCTACTCATGTTACCGAAGGTCGAATAGCAAACCAGAATTGTATTAGAAGTCTCGGTGAGAAATTGAGCAGAGGATCCAACGCTGTTGCTTCCTACGGTGACCCACCCGAGGTGTGGAATGGTGGCGGTATTGTTGTTCGGTCGGGAAATTCGAATTTTAATGTTGTCCGTGGTGGCGGCGGCGGCGGTGCTAGTTCTGGTTCCGGTGGTGATTCTTGGTCGAGTTCGAAGGATGATGAAGGCTGGGGTGGATCCAATTTGGGGAATTGTTTTCCGACGCCAAAGGAGATTTGCAAAGGACTTGATAAATTTGTAATTGGACAGGAAAAAGCCAAGAAGGTGACTTCTTTTCTTTGCTTATGTTCATATAGTACTCAATCATTCTTCATGCTTCATTATAAGAAGCAAAGTGCTGTGTCTATGATTTGACCAAAATGCTATATTGCTATTAGTGATAGTAAGTTACATGTAGTTACTACGTAGCTATCTACTAGGAAGTGGTCTAGTTAGTTTATGCGTGGACATGGTCTAAGATGACTGATGGATTCTACATGATTTGCTCTTGATAGAGCTTAAAAAGGGATTGTGTACTCTTATGTCACTATTAGTTTTTCCTAATTACATATCTCAAATGCAGGTGCTTTCTGTGGCAGTCTATAACCATTATAAGAGAATATTTCACGAATCTTCACATAACTGGTTAGTATATTACTTCATCGTGCTATCTTTTTTTTTTTTTTTTTTCATTTTCTCGGGTTCTTCTTTACATGTAGTCTTGTCTATAGGTGAAATCTAAATCATGTTTGTTCCTATTGAACTTGTCAATTGCACATTGGTCTTACATTCCGAGACTTGTAAAAAAGAAAGATGTTATCTTTGACTTGTTCTTACCATTTGGAATGTTAGGTCTGCAGGAGATTCAAGCATTGATAAAACCGATGCAGCTGCTGATGATGGAGTGGAAATTGAGAAAAGTAATATTCTTTTGGTGGGGCCAACAGGGTCAGGTAAATTAGATTTTACTGTTATCTGAAGATATGTTCATAAGTTTCATAGTTATGCGATAAAAGTTTCATCATGTTTTAGAACGTCAATATAATCTTGATTCTATTCTTGAAATAAAAAAATCTTTAAGTGAGTTGAATTCTCTACAATACAAGGTCACTCTTGTTTTTACTTTGAATATCTTATTCAAATGTCATGACAGCCATTTAGGCCATGAACTTGAGAAGAAAATCTTTATCTTTTTTTTTTTAATTGCTGTGGATAAGAAAGTTTAGGCCCCTTGCTTCTCCCCTGTTTTCAATTCTTTGATAAATTATCACTGTTTCGTCACATTTGGTTATTAGTCTAATATGTTTTTCATTGATGCCATTTCAAGGACAGGGAAGACATTACTTGCCAAGACCTTGGCACGGTTTGTAAATGTGCCCTTTGTTATTGCTGATGCAACTACACTCACCCAGGTAAGTTAACAAAAGGGAGTGCAGAGGATGCAGTACATAATTTTGGTTACTACACATTATAAGAGGTTAAATAATTGCATCATGTACACAAAAGTGGATACAATTTATGCACATTATAAACACAAATAGATTGAGAGATATACATCTGGTTATTTTTTATTTTCTAACACATTGTGAGTAACATATTGGTACAATATTCTTATAACGCCATAAGCATATTTCTGCAGGCTGGATATGTTGGAGAAGATGTGGAGTCCATATTATACAAGCTGCTTGTGGTAATGCTCCTATGTCTTATGTTACTTATTTTCATAAGCCGTAATCATTAGAGCATTCTTTTCAATATCTGGAACAGGGCCAATGATTATTTCCCTATCTTATTGAATGGTATTTAATATATGAATTGAAATGCAATTTATAATTCAAAATCGGAAGGACATCTCCATTTTTGGCATTTTAGATGCTTCTAGGATTGGTTGAAGAAAACTCCATGAGAAGTTGATTTGGTGTAAACTTGGAACCATAAACCTAGTGCAAAAGATTGCATATGCCTTTTTATTGCTAGCGGTAATACTGCATGTATACTCTCAGGTTGCAGACTACAATGTCGCAGCTGCTCAACAAGGCATTGTTTACATTGATGAAGTCGATAAGATTACCAAAAAGGTTCCCCCTTCTCGTGCCCTTCTTTCCATTATCTTTATATAAAATTTAACCTTTTTTGCCACTGTTTTCTACATCCTCCATTGTTTACATTCCAGGCTGAGAGCCTTAATATCAGTAGAGATGTCTCTGGGGAAGGTGTTCAGCAGGCATTATTAAAGATGCTAGAAGGAACAGTACGTGCATTTCAGTGTCAGCATCATTCGGAATGAACTTGTTATTTGTTTACAGTTTATAGAACTGCACATGTGCATGTAGTTGATTTACAATTGCTTACGGTTGTTGTTTTTGTAATTCTTTTCTGTATTGATTTATATAATCCTTTTAATCAAGGTTGTCAATGTTCCTGAGAAGGGAGCTCGAAAACATCCTAGAGGTGATAATATACAGGTTTGTGTATTTATTACCGACCTGTTTATTTTCAATTTTAGTTTTAAATTCAATTTTAACTGTTCTGCCATCTGTGTTTCTTCATAGATTGATACAAAAGATATACTTTTCATTGTTGGGGGAGCTTTTGTTGATTTAGAGAAAACAATCTCTGAAAGGTGACTTGAGATTTTTTTTAAAAGAAAAAAAAATTGTACTTCCATTGTTGATACAGAATGTGCAGTCTCTCATGTAACTTGGGACTCTCTTGATTCCCTTTCAGGCACCAAGATTCTTCTATCGGATTTGGGGCACCTGTTCGGGCAAACATGAGGGCAGGTGGTGTCACAGATGCTGCTGTTGCATCATCATTATTGGAAACAGTAGGTTACATGCAACAGATGTTATTGCTTCTTCATTAACAAGGAATTCTGGACTGCTGGCATTTACTAACAAGCTGCTTTAACATGTTTGAAATTTTACATCATTGGAAGTAATTATTTTTGGCAGGTTGAAAGTAGTGATCTTACAGCATATGGTTTAATACCTGAATTTGTTGGTCGGTTTCCTGTCCTTGTCAGTTTGTCAGCTTTAACTGAAAATCAACTCATCCAGGTAGGCTATATTCAATTGACTATTTCACTTGAGCGGATGTTCTTGAAGCTTATGCCTTTTCATTTGGCGATGTTACAAGTAAACTGATTGTGGATTTAGAATCTTTTGGTTTTGTTAAAAATTCAAATATGATGGGTCCTTCAGTGAGAATGACATTCATTCTCGTAGAGTCGTAGTATTTTTTTGACTCAAGTATTCACCGAGCTGGGCTGAAATTTTTAATTCTTTTTGTTTACCTTTCCAGTAAGTTAGACAAGTTTACTTAATTTATACTAATAGAAGGTTTTTTCTTTTTTTGTGGTAAAAGTAATCTTTTGCACCATTTAAAATCATAATCTTTTGTTGGTTTTCTTAATATGCTATATAGGTCCTCACAGAACCAAAGAATGCCCTAGGGAAGCAGTACAAGAAGATGTTCCAAATGAATGGAGTAAGCTCTTTTCCAACTGCTTTTATTGCCCCAGATGTCCTATAGAAAATCTGTCTTGTTTGTTTCTAAATTGTTTTTATAAACAAACTCCTTTCTTGCTTTGTAATGTTAGTTGTGGAGATGGGAGATTTAAATAATTTGTCATAAGCTAAGAACGGTTGTTTTGACACGAACTAAGATGTTGTTTGTTTCAGGTAAAGCTGCATTTCACAGAAACTGCCCTTAGATCAATAGCCAGAAAAGCAATATCTAAAAATACTGGTGCTCGGGGCTTGCGGTCGATTTTAGAGAATGTATTGGTAGATGCCATGTACGAGGTATGTCACTTCTAAAGATGAACGCTGTGATTTTGGTGTTTATATGGAGCACAGATGTTGCCCATAAAATAAGTGTGGGTGGATAATATGAAAGATTTGGTAACACTTCAACGACATCTGCATTGTCTTGAGACGTGCACTCATGCATGTCAATCCATTATTTATTATTATCAGTTTTTCATTATTATTATTTATTTAGCGAATAGAGCATTTAAAACTTCAAATATCTACCCACCACAGAAAGTAAGGCTTCCTTATTTTAATTTTAAAGTTTGCATCTTGAATAGACCATGAGACCAAATTCATTTTGTGACTCTTATATATTAGTATAGATAATATAATAAGATTTTTATAATTTTTCTATGTGGATTGTGTTATGACTTGTGACATTGGTCTTTCCATTCCAGTCTACGATCTTCAGCACTTGAAGGACCTTATCACCTGGTTATTTTAGAATTCAGACTATATAATTATCCTCTTCCTCTATATATATGTGTGTGTGTGTTGCAAAAATATGGGGTGATGAGCTAGAATTGAGGATCTCTACCTCTTTGTAGGAATTGGGAATTTGTTCCATCTGGAACTATCACATGCCACTTAGCTTGTTTCTTTGTTCTGCAGATTCCTGATATCAGAACAGGTGACAATATAATAGATGCCGTTGTTGTTGATGAAGAGGCTGTTGAATGTGAGGGGCGTGGCCGCGGAGCTAAAATCCTTTATGGAAAGGGTGCTCTGGATCGTTATCTTGCAGAACAGAAAAGAAATTCTGAGGTAAGTATCATTCTTTGTTCAGGCCAAAAGAAAAAGAAGTATTATTCTTTGTTCTCGTGATGTATCATTCTTCACAGTTCACACCAGCAGCTGGGAATTTGATAACGCTTGTTTTTGCTTGTAGTCAATGGATGTGTCCGACGGAGATCATGAAGTAGAAACAGAAGCAGAACTTCCTTCGATTGTTGCTGCCAACATGTAACCTTTTGCTGATATATATTATAGTTATTTTTGTACATAACGAGACCATAAATTTATTGAATAATTTAAATTTAAATATGCTGTCATATCAAATGCCCCATGATGATTGGCAAGTGTTAAATTTTGGGACAATGATCAGCCAAAAATGTATATCTAAGTGATCATAATGTATGCATATGCCTTGGGAATTCAGCAGATAAATCTAGCTAGCTTGAGATTGATGCAAGTTCTAACAAGTGCAGGATCTCAAGCTGGATGAAATGAAAATAACTTAGTTCTTGCATATTTGCTTTTTATTAAGTATGGAAACTAAGATGAAGCTCATCATCATGTGCTGAATGTGCATCGCTTAATAAAATAATAATTAGTATACGTTGTAGTCTTCGTTTCGTTGCCCTTACGTGCAGAAATTATGATTACGACGTTAGTGGCTGGATAATAATTATTGTATGTAGAAGTGGCCACCATGATTCATGATAAGTTTTCTTATAACAAACCTGGCGAAGATGCTTTTGAATGCTGAAACCTTCAAAATAATAAAAGATGCCGTCCTGGGTCAACCAATTCATACCATCGAATCTTTTATCCAGAATTATCCAAGTTATAGATTTTTGTCGAAATTAAAACGTAAGAATGCAAATTTTACAAATTTAATATGAAAGATTCCTCCTAACCATGTGTGTAAATGCTAGTTGCTGAGACTATGTAATGGTAGGTGAACTCTCCTTGTGTTGTTTTTATGATTATACCTAAATTAACAAATCTTAAATTAGTCATAAATCACGCTTTTAAACTTCGTCCTTGGAATGAGGAATTAGTTGCTCACGAAAATTAAAAAACATTCTAGACTATAGTAATATTTATAAAAAAAAATACTAAAAAAGAAATGTGTTTGAGATATTGAAAATCATTCCCCATAGATATAATCATGATGTCTAGCTACCCCTAAATGATTACTGTTTTCCCAATCTAGGGATCTACATCTTGTATTGCAAATTGCGTAATATTAATTAATTAACAATTAATTAATGAAACACTATAGCAAGCCACGTTTACCCTAAAGAAAGGTATTGGTAGGACCTATTAGCCCTTAGCCTTCATCATTCCTACCAAAAGGCTCTTAAGTTGGGTGGGTGACAAACATTGAAGTGATGACAGAAAAATAAGAACTAAATCAAATAAATAAATAAATACACTTCATTCATACTCATTTATGTCCATTTTTGTGCTTCCCTTTGATTGCAGCGTTACATCTACGAGAATATGATATGACGCCTGGCTGTCCATATTAAGATAACAATATTATTTAATTGGAAAGAAAAGTTCAAACTGTGTTTGTTTTATACTAGTAATAGTTTAATTAACACTGTAACTGATTTTTCTGCTTAACCTTCTAATTGTTTTTCCTACTTAATATAAAGACATTCACCTAAAAAGGTACATTTTTTACAATTTACAAAAGAGAATGCCAGGGAAGAATGTACATAAGCATAAAAAAAAAAAAGTCAAACATTTAGCGGACAGATTAACAGAATGATTTTTTTCAGTTTTAAGATAAAAAAAAATCGTATTTTTCCCGAATTATCGGTTTACATTTACAAGTTATTTTGAATCGGAATAAAAATATTGAATGATGAAGAAAAATCATTGACACGTGGAGAATCTAGTTGTTATTGGAATCCGGGTAGTTATTTATTAGATAATTATTTACAACACCGTACCGTATTGTTTTGCTTTTACCTAACCAAACGAGATAAATAAATAATGAGATGAAATTCTACGGACTATAGCACATTTCAAAAGAAAATAAAAAGGCCAAAGTGCAAATTTGGTCTCATATATTTTTCTTAGTTCTCAATTTGGTCCTGTACCGTTTTTTTTTTTGAAATTTTGGTCCTATATTTTTGCAAAAGGCCCCAATTTCAGTCTCATATAATTTTTGGTCTCATATATTTTAGTCAAATTCTAGAATCAGTCTCATATCTTTACGAATTGATTAATCATTCATTTATCTTTTAATAAAGATATGAGACAACTTTTAAACTTGACCTAAAAATATAGAATCAATTTTGTAATTAACCCAAAGATATGGGACCAAATCAACAACAAAAAATATATGGGACCAAATTGGAACCTAACCCAAATATATGAGACCAAAAGTGCAGCAAAAACAGATATGGGATCAAATTGAGAACTAAGCAGGAGATACGGGACCAAATTTCCACTTTAGCCCAAAAAGTTAAATTCTATAAAAAAAAAAGAAAAATAAATAAAATAACTGAAATTTAATCGCCGTTGGATGGATCCAACTTACTAGTTAATTTCTGGAATTTAACGGCCAACATTCTTTTCTCTCTCCACACCTGGGTGAGGGTCAAAGTAGAGAGAGAAAGAGAGAGAGAGCAACGAAGAAAAGAACCTGTTCTTCCAGAGAAAGTATTTTGCTCTGCCGGAATTTCCACCCCTTCATTCATCCGTTTCATCGATCCATGAAAGTCCTCATCTTTCTTCTCCTATTTTCTTTTTCTCACTCTTTTTTTCTGTGAATTTTCCCGGAAAAGAAGAAGAGAAACAAGAATTTAGGAGAGAAGATTATTTAGAAGGAAGGAAGGAAGGAATGCCCAGATAAATCTGGTGAAATTTCCTGATTTTGATCACTGGTTTTTTTTCTTTGCTTCACTTGTGGGAGGTTTTTGTGAGTGATGGACTTGGATAGCATTGAGTGTGTTTCATCCTCGGATGGCATGGATGAGGATGAGATCCAACACCATAGTCTTCATCCCCATCCTCATCATCACTCTGAGTTTTCTTCCACAAAACCTCGAAACGGAGGCGCAAATAACAACAACAATATTATAGGTCCTACGGCCATTGCTCCTGCAACGAGTGTTCACGAGTTGCTAGAATGCCCTGTCTGTACAAATTCAATGTTCCCACCAATTCATCAGGTCAGTTCTTTCAGCGATTTCCATCTCCTTTAGTTTTTCTTATGTAATTTCCTTGTAAAATTGTACATGGGGGGTTAGGATTCGTTTTCTTTTCAGTAGTCCCCTATTTATCCGTACTAGTTTGGTGAATTTGATGGCTCTGGGGTGGGATTGAGTGGATTTGCTGGAGTGGTTTCCAGAAATTCTTGAAATTGATAAGTTTTGTCACTTTTGGTCTGGTTCGTCCTTAGATTTAGATTCTGAGTTTTGGATTTTGATCATATGGAGAGAGCATTATATGTCTAGGAGGATGTTAAGTTGACGGGGAAAAAACTAAGCAATTGTGCTTGTAGGATTTTAAAATGCTTGCAGCGAAATTCGAAAGGTATCAAGTTGAGGAATCCACCGTGTTGACAATAATAATCTGAAACCTTTGGTTTTCCCACTGATATATTGGTTAGGGAAACCCTTATGTTGAAACTTGAAACTTTAGCCTTTTCTTTTTAAACATAGTGACTGTAAGTTGATTTGCTGTCTTGGTGCTCAAGCTCTAGACATGCCAGTGCATTGGAGGAAAAGGATTGAATACTATTATTAGCATGAAAGGATTATAGTAACTGCACTGTTTAGTTCAGTAATAGGTGTTATTTGAGTCGGTCAGGCAAATGATTACTTGTTTTTCATGTCAGAAAATGCCAACCGTTCTACCTTGTAGATCAAATATATCCAGTTTATAATGTGAAAAATGCTTCAGGTTGTATATGGTTCTGATCAGTAATCCAGAGTAACATTGTATCTGTAATAATAACTTACATATGCATGGAAGATGTATCATGATAGTATATTATCTCTAGATTTGGCCTTGTTTTAATGCTTCTATATGTTGATGTAATAGTCTTGGACTCTTAGGTTGAAACTCATGGACAAAGTTGAAACTTAGAGATGATGAACACAATAATATTTTTTGCATCAACGCCTGAATATTGGAAAATAAAACAAGGCATGTATGTATATTTGAACAGAACCTTCATAGTACATATGGAAAATTGAATGGTGATAGGAGTTTTATTGAACAACTTGGCAACTAGTCATGAGCTATATTTCTGAATTGGAGATTATTGTAAAACTTGAAAGGATGTGTCAAACATGCAAAATAACAGAAACTCGCCATTTAGGATATGTTTTCTCCCATAGCTGAAGAGTTGCAGGAGTGTGAATTCCATACTGGACTGGTGTGACATTCAACGCACATATAGAAACCATGTTCGGAGGTTATTAAGGAAGTTACTGATATGATATGTTCTTGACTCTCGAAGTGGAAACCTAAATGCCTTTTAGTGTTCAGACTTCAGATTATCTGATTGGGTAGTACTTTTTGTGGACAATATGTCATAGATGGGATGAAACAGGAATTTGAAGCTTACTATTAGTGTCTTCTCCCCATCTACTGTGCAAGAAATGCTCGACCTTGAAGGCCTTGGAGGATGATTACTTTTCTCTACAGTCTTTAACAATTCTTTTGGATTCTTAATAAAGTTCTCTTTGAGCCATAGTAATAATTAATAAAAAAATAACCCGACCAGCCCACTAAGTTGTGGTCTAGTGATAAGGTGTGTGACTTGTTTAGTGGTGTTATGTTGAACCCTTGCTCCATTGTGTACCCCCAAAAACAAACTGCTTTTTGGAATTTTTCTAAGTGCTAAAAATTTTATTTTGGGCAGTAGAATTTACTTTAATCTCAATTTTTTTTTAAAACAAAAATGTCGAGTAGTAATATTTCTCCAAAGAACTGAAATAATTTTAGAAGCAGTGGGTCAGTGGGTGTTTTATAGGTCAATGTTCTAATCTTTCTTATATTCCAGTTCTTGTCCCTGTTTCTTCATTTGAGGTGAATAAAAGTTAATAATATCAAAATTGAAACACTGACTCCGTTCTAATTTTGTGTTTTTTCATGCTTACATTTTGGTAATTTCCCTGGATTTTTTTTCTTAATTCAAAAAGTGACAATAAGCTTGTTTCAGTGCCACAATGGGCACACATTGTGTTCCACATGCAAAACAAGAGTTCACAACCGATGTCCGACCTGTAGACAAGAGCTTGGAGATATTAGGTGTCTAGCACTGGAGAAGGTGGCTGAATCACTTGAGTTACCATGCAAGTACTATTCCCTCGGATGTCCCGAAATCTTTCCGTACTACAGCAAACTCAAGCATGAGACAGTCTGCAATTTCAGACCCTATAATTGTCCATATGCTGGGTCCGAATGCTCTGTCGTCGGTGATATTCCTTTCCTCGTTGCTCATTTGAGGGATGATCACAAGGTAGACATGCACACAGGTTGCACTTTCAACCATCGTTATGTCAAGTCCAATCCTCGCGAAGTAGAGAATGCAACGTGGATGCTCACAGTAAGACTTTTACTTTTTTCTTTTTTTTTTTTCTTCTAGGGGGTTGATTGTTATTACTGTCATATTTTTTATGTTCAAATCACATTTCCTTTGAATCTTAAATAACTGATGAACTTATCATACAACTTAAGTATGCTACCATTACTATCAATTGCTCATCAAACTATACCTCTGTTGGTGGGAAGTTCTGGATAAAGATCGCTGCAAAAGAAATTTATGCTGTGGTGGCTAATCAGCTAATGGATTATTATGATTGCTTTTCTAATATTTCTCTGTTTCATATGGATCAACAATCTTTAAGGCTCAGCTGATCAGGAAACCAATTAAATAGTCAGCTTTGTCTCAGCATTATTTCTGATTCTCCTGTTTTCTGACCCTTTCTCAATTTTCACTTTTAAAACCTTTGGTAGGTATTTCATTGTTTTGGCCAGTACTTCTGCCTTCACTTTGAAGCTTTTCAGCTCGGGATGGCCCCCGTTTACATGGCATTCCTTCGATTCATGGGTGACGAGAATGAAGCTCGAAACTATAGCTATAGCCTAGAGGTAGGGGGAAATGGCAGGAAACTTATATGGGAAGGTACTCCCCGAAGCGTCCGTGATAGCCACCGTAAAGTTAGGGATAGCCACGACGGCCTCATCATCCAACGAAACATGGCCCTCTTCTTCTCAGGTGGAGATAGGAAGGAGCTGAAGCTCAGAGTCACAGGAAGAATATGGAAGGAACAACAGAATCCTGATGCTGGGGTGTGCATTCCTAATCTTTGTAGCTGATTTGTTATTTTTGGAAGTGATCTTCAATGTGTGTGTGTGTCTATGCTGTATTTACACCAAATTTCTGTAAGTTATACATTATCATAGATGAAGTGAATTGTCAGTTTTTTGCAAGTTTGTGTAATAAACAAGATTTTCAACCTCAAGAAATGCTTGCTCAGAATGATCTAATGGTCGAACTAAGACTTGATAGAAATTTACATGATTCAATTACTCTCTCAAATCTCTGATGAATTCGTACACATAATGTGGCTGCTAAGCTATCCTTGTAATCTTATCCTTTTCTGTATCAGATTATAACTCCTTGTCGGGTAGACAGACTCTCATGTTATTTTACTTTACCTACATTTTTACCTCAACTCTCTCGGTGTTTCTTCACTTGCAATTTAAGAAATTCAACATCATTCCCGGAGAAGCTATCTTCTATTTTTTATTTTTTATTTTTCTTTGTAAGGAATTAATGTTGACGGAAAATAAAAAAGTAGAAACTACACGTAACCGTGATAAAATTCACTTCTGTATTTGAGTTACTCTTTAAGTTAACACATATCAACTATAATTAAATGTTAATTCAATAGTGTTATATATAGTTTCTCTAAAAAAATATATCTGGATGATTAAATCAAAATGGGACATTCATTCCTTTCCTTCTTGTTTTTAACAAAGGGAAATCCAATTCTAAAGACCCGACTACATTTATTTTTTGGAGGCTAAAAGGTCAATTTGTTCTCTATAAAAATATTTTTTTTTTCTGTTTGGAACTGTTGTTAGGGGCTCTCCCTTGTTCAAGTTATACTTATATTTTGTTTTTATGGACCTTTGGTGGCTAAAATACTCTTCTGATTTCTTAACAGTTATCATATTCCATACTCTGTATGCTGTTTATTTCTTCCTCTTATTTTCTTATTTTTACATGATGAAAATGCCACGACTATAAATAAAATACTCAATTACAAATTTATATAAACTATGAAGAATACTGGATTAATTTAACCTTAAAAATTATTTCAACTGATTCCCACATGACTAATGCCATCCAAAAATGATCAGAGTCAAGTTGTTAATTTTTATAAATATGATATACTCTCTGAAGTATTTAACGCAACTTGATTTTGTTTTACATCCCGACTTAACTTTAAAAAATAAAGAAAATATTAGGTAGGCAATTTTTGTGAAAATGATGGAATGGAGAAATGGTGGATTAATTAATTCGGAAGTAATTAAATACGTAGAGGACCTGATTGGTAATTGCTAGGACTTATCTAATCAGCAAAGAAAACTCCAGGGTGGATTGGGTTATTATGTTATTAATTTTCTCATCACATCACATAATTAATTTGAAGTCAATTAACTATTTAATAATTAATGTCAACATACCATATACCTAATTTTGTGAATAATTAAAGTTCGTCCAAATTAAAGAAAAAAAAAACAGGTAGAACTATCTCCAAGTTGACACTTTTAAAAATCAAACCATTATAATAATTTCTGGAAGTTCAAGTAGCATCCAATTGTATATATCTTCATTAACGCATGTGTTGCTTCCAAAAATGGTCTCCTCCCATTTTAAGTTGAAGCGGTCCACGAAAGTGACATTAATTAAACAGATTGATCACAAATACAGCCAAAGATGTAGGGAAATGGATTTGGATCCTCTAGAGTTCTTTCCCATGCATTTCTTGTGGAGTTAGACTAAAAATATGGATTCCATAAAATAAAAATATACAAAAACTAAATTTCATTTTTCTCTCTCTTCTTTTCTCTTCCTTTCTCTCTCATACTCTACAAGAAATGTAGAGAAAGGAACTCTAGAGGATCCATTTCCGTAGGGAAATACAGGCTAGACCGTCCAAATCCACTTATTAAAAAAAAAAGACTGAAAATTGGGTAAGATTATAAGAATTGATTTTCTGAATATTAAAATTAGTGATGTAATCAATCGATAACTCAATTTCTGTATATAATACCACATTCTTCAAGATAATGATATTTTATATATGTGGATTATACGTGTTATTTTGTTACAAATTATATGGAGAGTTTGGAGAATTGATATTGAATTAATGAAAATAAAATATTTTTGATACGTGATAATATCACTATATTCGTTCATCAAAGAACTACAATCACTTATTAATGATACGAAGAAAATATTTTTTTAAAAAAAAGAAACAATTTATTCAACGATAATTAATTAAGGACCTTTACAATATTTACAAATTTAGAATATATGAATATATATAGTTATTCAAAAAGTTAATTATTTTTGTCTTCAGATAACACTGTAGGTTTATTTAAACCATTATTAAATTTAATCATAAATTAATTTTACCAAGAAATTAATATTTAAAGAATGTAAATGTTGTCACACGATACTAATTTGTTTGTTTACACTATTGTGAACACCGCATTTGATCTGGGCTATTTTGTAATTTCTAAAAATATTTTGAGCAAAACAAGAAATGATATTTTATATATAATACCACATTCTTCAAGATAATGATATTTTATATATGTTGATTTTTTTAACAATACAAGAAAACTAACAAAAAAAATATCAAAAGACAATCATTCAACATCGGAAGAGTTTGAAATCATCAAAGAAATTAACCATACAATCAAATAACTAAGAAAAGAGGATGGGGCAAGACTCAACTAACGAGACATATTTTCTAAGAACTTGCCTTCTTCAATCAAATTGCTATAAGATAAAAAGATTTGCTAGAAGCAGAAACGATCACAACTGGTAATCAACAGGATTTCGACGAACAATCTTCATTAAAGTCAACCAAACAAACTCAATTAAAATAATTTTTCTCATACACTTAGAAAGGTAGAGAGATAGTTAAATCACCCATATACTCAAAAAGAAAAGAACAATAAGAAGTAATGATATATTTGATAAAAAAAAATAATCATATCTAATAACTAAGAAAAATAGAATAATGATAATGTGAAGAAAGTAATTTCAATTAATCAAAATTGGTCTCTTCCATTAGATTGATTGAAGAATTAGATGATGGAAGGGGTTAGACGATGGAGAACCATTTTCTTTTCTTATGGGAGCGGTTTTCACGCAGAGGGAAGTTCACACTTAGGGTGTGTTTGGTTTAACAATATAAAGTCATTATAATTTTATTATTTCTCTTTTCTTTACATAACTTAAGCTACAGTGCTATATGGGTGTTTGTTTTCTAATTATAAAGTCATTACAAAAATATCACTTCATTACAAACTCATTTCATTACATATTTCATATCCAATTACTAACATACCCCTACTCAAATACCTATAATTACCTATACTCTAATACAAATATAAAAAAACTATTTAGCAAAATAGTAATTTTCAATACCCTCATTTATTACACTTACAACTTTCTCTCTCCACTCATCATTTTTTCTTTTTTCTTCCTCTTTTTCTTATTCACCCCC
>QANZ01027232.1:145837-196906 GCA_003254925.1 Chamaecrista fasciculata | reverse complement strand
ATATATATATATATAATACTAATGATAATATTTCAAACTACTAATATAAAAATTCAAAATTAATAAGATACAATAACAGAATTGAAAATAAAATACTTTTGATTAACTGAAGCAAATGGAATATAGGAGTTGAGGATTTAGGATTTAGTGATTTACAGAATATTTATAATTTTTTTAAAAAAAAAGTAGGATACTTTTGTAAAAGAAAAAGCGAAAAGATTATGCATTACATGACGGAGTCTCATCTTAAGAGTTATTTTAGGGGGTAAGGAGTATCAAAAAAAAGTTTTAGGGGGTAAGAAAATAAAATAATATAAGGCCTCCCTATTTACCGACAAAATCATAAAGGTCAAGATACAGTGAGGGTCCCACCTCAAAAATAATGAAGAAGAAAGAAGAGAAGGCATTCTTGGAGTCTCATGCTCCCCAAAACCCCATTTTCTTCTTCTACATTTATTCTTTATAAATAGGAATTGCAGGCGTCAATGGAGTCTCACAAAATCTGATCCCATCCCAAAAATTTTGTTTTTAAAAAATCTAACACATCTTTTTGAGATAATACTGATTACTGATACATACACACGACACGTCGCTAACCCCTCCTCTCTTTTCTCAATCCCTAAAATTCAAATCAATCTTCGTTACTTCTTGCTTGCTTGCTTCTTCTTCATATATCTTATCTTCAACCAAAACATCGTCTCTCCAAGCTAATTCCTACGCTCTGATTCATTCACAATCTCAGGTTTGTTTCTGTTTCTCTATGTATATTCTATTCATTGTGTGTGTTGATCGATTCTTGATTCATTTCTGCCTTAAACGATGCCGTATGTGTGTTTTTGATTCGCGTCCCTCCTTTTTGGACTGGTTGCGTGGAAAAACAGGGTTCGGTGTGTTATTTTAAGGGTTGTTTTTTGAAGAATGAAATTAAGAAAAGAAAAGCAAAAAAGATGCCTAGTACTCTAGTAGTATCAATGACCCAAATTATTTTCCCATGTATTTGTTTGAATATCTGAGTTAGTTCGCTTATATGCATATACAGGTTCACTTTTGTTGTTTCATGCATTTTCTCAAGACAAAATGATGCAGATGGATTTTTGCTTTTAGATTTGCTGGTGAATCCGATCATGTAATTCATGAATGACGATCAAGGTCGAAAGTAGTTGTAGATAGTATATACTGAAACATAGGGATCAGGGAATATAGGTTATGATCTTGAGGATGCTTGAGGCTCTCTTTATTTCTGATATTTAAATCATTAAAAAAAGGATAAAAACCTGAGAACCTGAGCTGTGCTATTTTTGACAAATTGTACACTTTGCCAGCTTCAATGCTTTGTTGTGGTTGCTTTATTTGGTTCCGTGCAAAACATCTTTTATTTTAATAAAAATAAGAGGTGACATCACGTTGAAAGTTAAAGAATGGAAAAGATAAAGCATGATTGTGACTTTAGCGTTGTTCCAAGCAGGCTAGCGATCAAGAGTCAACTTCATTTTGTTTACAAAATAAAAAAGATTATGATTTTTGGACTCTTGTTTCCTTCATTGACAGCTTGATGTCTCTTAATAAAAAATTTGGTTAGCAGGGAAGGACAAATCTCCTTACTCAAGCTTAAGATTTTTCGTATTAATTATTTTTCTGTTACTTTCAGCAGGATAACATAGAGTGTTCAAGCCGCTATTTCATATTCAGAATGTTGGAACTTGCTTGGCATAGAGTTGGATCCTTATTTCAATTAATTAGTACTCCATTTAATATATGTATTTATATATACATACATGTATGTGTGTATGCATGTATGTATATACGTACGTACACATATAATCCCAAATCAAATCCATAACATGGAAGAGATACGGTTCTGTGATCCGATGAACTGATGTGTTGGGGTTCTTTTGTTTTTTCAAAGTCCCACATTGGTCAAGTTAGAAAAGTTGAGTGGGTGAGGAAGCTATAAATAGAGAGGGCTTTTCACCTTAAGAGGCACCACAACTTACATAGAAATCCTAATGGGTGTATTGGGGTTTGGGTAGTTGTGAGTCATTTTTGAGAGAGGGTTTGCAATTTTCTCCGGTCAAAAATTGTATTGAGGAGGGTTTGTAATTTTTCCGTGCAAAAATTACAAATAGTGAATTTTGTCCCAGAGGGGGCCGTGGAGTAGGTCTTGAGGCACCGAACCACGTTAAAGATTTGTGTTCGTTTCTCCGTTTCCTCTTCCTTTATTTCTTGTGTGGGTTGCGCTTCCGCCCAACAAGTGGTATCAGAGCTGAGGTTGAAGTCCAGGGAGGAAGAAGGGAGAGGAAGGAGCAAGTGGGTCAGCCAGTCAGCAGAAGGTTCCGGCACTGCAACATCAAGAGAGGTTGGTTCAGTCTAGCTTTTGATTTTAATTCCAGTTTTGAAGTTAGTTTTCTGGATTTTGGAGTGGTTGTCTGTTAGACTGTTTGTGGTTGTTGGTTGCTTGTGGTGCTGGTTATTGGCTGTCTGTTTTGTGGTGTTGGTTATTGGTTGTCTGTTGGTATGATGATGACCGTGAGGTTTTAAAGTTCCGTTATTTGATGGGAGAGCGGACTTTATGTTGTGGCAATGCATGATTTAGGACTATTTGGTTGGAGGGTCTGAATATGCATTGTATGATGAGTAATGGAGAGGGATATGTGTGTGCAACGAGGAGAGGTTGTGCAAGTGATGAGATGTTACGTTGGCAACGAAGAGGTGCTGCACAAGCAAGAAGAGATGTCATGCAGGTGAAGAGATACCGTGCTGACGATGCTATGCAAGCGACGAGGAGATGCCACGTACGTGATGAGAGGATACTGTGTTGGTGACGAGGAGATGCTACACAAGCAAGAAGAGATGTCATGCAGGTGAAGAGATGCCGTGCTGACGATGCTGTGCAAGCGACGAGGAGATGCCACACAGTTTATTTGAGGGAGGACTAGAGTGTTCTCCGAGAATAGATGAAGATCAGAAAAGCTGAGAATGTAGAGAGGTCAGTTTTTTCTGATAGAGTTTGATTATGTGAGACTTTGAATAAAGGGAGGATTTGTTGGGGTTCTTTTGTTTTTTCAAAGTCCCACATTGGTCAAGTTAGAAAAGTTGAGTGGGTGAGGAAGCTATAAATAGAGAGGGTTTTCACCTTAAGAGGCACCACAACTTACATAGAAATCCTAATGGGTGTATTGGGGTTTGGGTAGTTGTGAGTCATTTTTGAGAGAGGGTTTGCAATTTTTCCGGTCAAAAAATTGTATTGAGGAGGGTTTGTAATTTTTCCGTGCAAAAATTACAAATAGTGAATTTTGTCCCAGAGGGGACCGTGGAGTAGGTCTTGAGGCACCGAACCACGTTAAAGTTTTGTGTTCGTTTCTTCGTTTTCCTCTTCCTTTATTTCTTGTGTGGGTTGCGCTTCCGCCCAACATGATGCATATATATATATATATAAATATATACATATATAATAAAAATAAATAAAGGCCCAATTAATTTCCCACGGTATCCAAGTTGGACTTGGTACTGGCCTTTTCATTTTTTCTTCCTCGCTTTGCGTTGACTTATTTGAGGTCTCAGAGGAAATTGATTTTCTGTGGTGGGGCTTCTGGTCCCCATGGAGAAAAATATAAATTTGACTTTACTTGTTAATAATTATAGTATATAATAAATGGATCAACTTGCCTTAGGCAAACATGTATAGCGTTGCCGTGGTGATCTTCTGACAGTAAAAGTTGTTATCCCTGAACTTACTGTTTATTTTACCAAACCATTCAAACATTTTCAAGTTTTGTCAGATATTGTCTTTCTGATTGCAATAGCACAATTTTTCTTTTTGAAAAAAGGTGATAGGCAATTGAGAAATCATCTATGTACTATTCTGGTGAAATTATGACAAATTGGTCAGCAGTTGCCCCAAACTGTGCATGGAGCATAAGTTAAGACTTAAGACAGTGTGATTTTATATCAGGAGTTTTAGCATTTTTAATTCTGGTACTAATCATGGGAGATCTTGATTGTGATTTATATATCATTTGATTTTAGGGAGCCTCATGCTCTCATGTTATACTTGCGGCATAGTTGTAAATTGGATGGCTTGTAAACTGAAAATTTGAAACTCTGGCTATTCTTTCAGATATCTGGGGCCTGTTCTTTTCCCGGTGGCTTCATCGGAATGAATGAATGAATTTCTTGTCAAGAAATTTGGAAGTGAGTCTTGTGATTTAGTTTAATGGGTTGTTATAGCTCCAAGGAACCTAAACCACCGGGTTTTGAGGATCCTGTTGTTCTTGCTGCTGAGACACCCTGTGAGTATCCTTCATCAAATTGCTAGAGCCTGCAGTTTGAATTTTCTTTGCTTTTTAATAAGAGGCATTGAGTTTTGCAACCATGTCTCTAGTGATTTAGGATATTAAGATTTTTAACAATTGATTAAAAAAAATTGCATATTTCTTTCCTTATTGGCAGTTTCAGTGAGTGAAGTAGAGGCCCTATACGAGCTCTTTAAGAAGCTGAGCAACTCAATTATTCAAGATGGACTTATTCACAAGGTCAGTTTGGTATTTATGAGCTTTCATTCTACTTTCATTAAGATGACCCATAAGTTTGACATTTAGTTTTCCTTTTGAATTATCTTCACTTGCAGGAAGAATTCCAGCTAGCACTCTTCAGGAACAGAAACAAGAGGAATCTGTTTGCAGACCGGGTGTGTTATTCTGACACTTGTTCTATATTTAAAGAACTGTTTGATATTTTCCAAATTCTCAAATATGATTTGCTGTATCTGAAGTTATTGAGGATTTTTGCTAAATATTGACAGTCATAATACTTGGTGTCTAATGGTGCTGCACTGTCTCATTCTAACCCATATTTTTACATTTGTGATTTCTGTATAGATTTTTGATTTATTTGATCTCAAGCGCAATGGGGTTATTGAGTTTGGAGAATTTGTTCGATCATTGGGTGTTTTTCACCCAAATGCGCCCTTAGAAGACAAAATGAAATGTAAGATAAATTTTCCGGTAGTCGATTTTGCTGTACTTTAATTTCCTGTATCAGCCTATCTACTGAAATATATGCAATTATATATAATTCAAATCTTATTGCATGAATGATTTTTAGTTACCTTATAAGTTTTTTTTATCGTCTCTTACATCGTTAAATAATTATTTTACAGTTGCTTTTAGGTTGTATGATCTGAGGCAGACAGGGTACATTGAACGAGAGGAGGTCTGGTATTATTTCACTTTCAGTTATGAGTATTAGCTGCTCTAACTTAATATCCATTTAGAAATGCCTTTTACTTGACATACTCATATAGTAGTGATTTATCTGCAGTTGAATGAGATGGTATTGGCACTTTTGCATGAGTCCGATCTTATACTTTCGGATGATATAATTGAAATGATAGTGGATAAGGTGCATATAATATATATATATATATATATAGCTTTGACTTGTTACTTTTGGGAGCTCCATTAAACGAATGTTACTGAAAAAATTTCGTTGCCTCTTCCTCAGACATTTAACGATGCTGATACAAAAGGCGATGGAAGGATTGATCAAGATGAATGGAAAGAATTTGTGTCAAAACATCCATCTTTATTGAAGAACATGACCCTTCCATATCTGAAGTGGGTATAATCAATCTCCTAGACAGTTATATTTTCTCAGAATAAATTTAGTTCACATGTAAGCTTCATAGATATATTGCTCATTTTGCAGGGATATAACTCTAGCGTTTCCCAGTTTTGTGGGAAAAACAGAAGTAGAAGAATCAGAAGTGTGAGATTTATATTTTGCACTGAGGATTCTGTCTTCAGTATGAAGTTCATCCATGTATGCAGTTTCATCATGATCTGTGAGCTTTGCAACCCCATGATGATGCTCCACCATCAAGAAAGCTTTGCTCTAACTGAATCTATTAAGCAATATTCTGTTCTTCTAAGGCGAAGCTATTACTATATTGTACATGTTCTACATAAGGGTAAAATAAACATAGACAAGTTAATTAACTGTCTTTCTTTTAATGGATATGATATTTTTTTGGTTTTTTATCTTCAAACGGTTTCTGCACTTTCAATTCTCTGAGTAAAGGATCCAGATCTGGTATATCAATTTCTTATGCTGTTAGTGAGACTATATTATGTAAATAGCATTGTCCACGTAAGCATTTTCCTTGTCTGACACGTGGAAGATTGATGTCGAGCCTTTGATTCTGTTTCTGACTTTGTTTCTCCGCAAAGAATGGTTTTCTAAAATCCTTTTATTTTGAAAGGATAATGTAAGATCTTATATTTAACATCCTTCTATTTTAAACTATTCAAACAAATTATTTTACATTGGACAATTTAAGTTTTATCATTTTTGTCCATTATTAATTTTATCTCACTTTTTATTTTATTTTCTTAATTACATTCTTTTTTCTCTTATTAATGTTTCTTTATTTGAGTTCTTTTAATTTAAAAGAATTATCATAATATAATGATAATATTAAAATTCTAATAATTTGAAAATACACATGTCATTCTATTATAATGATAAATGATTTATTTTATTATTTTTCATTAGTCTTTTAATCAATAAAATATGTTGTCTACACGTTATTACCAATAATCATCCCACTATAATGTCTTCAAATTTCCTAATAAAATTTTAGGTTTTCTTAAGTAAACATATGTCACAATCTATCGCGAATCATAAATGAATATTATGATCTGACTCTTACTAGTATTGCAATAATTAATAATTGATAAAGATGTTTCTACATAAAATGGTAAAAATTTTCCTCGGGCTTTAATTTGATCTATGACTTTTCCCCAAACGCAGCTTTAACTTTACTCTGTACGTCCATATGCAAGTCTGAGTTTGATTGATAGACAAGTGTGTGCCATTTTCCCACCAACTTTTGATATCGACTTTAATAATTTTTCCCCGAACAAGAAGCTTTAATTTACACAATTAGATGTTTTATACGTTGGGTTCAAGTTCAACTACTGATGATGAAGGCCAATTAAAAAAAAATTACGATTTAACGATAAGCTAACTCGAGTTATCCAATGAGACACAATTAATGAGAGATATCATAATTTTAGAACTGAGATGTTAACATCAAGCATGCAGCCATCAAGCTATTGTAAAATGTGTGCAACTAAAAAGACATGCTATATATATATTATTGATATTTAAGATCGATTTCATGTGTTATTTTATATGACGTATGATGTTACTACTAATTAAATTACTGGTCTACCTATCAATATGTACTAAAGTCTTGAAAATTTTGAGTGGCGGCATAATTATTTCTTAAAATTCATTATTTTTTAAAAATATTATTTGTGTAGATTCTAGTTGAATAAATTAAAGGATTAAATGGATAAGAGCAACACAGGCAGCCACAGACTATATCTTTTGCTTTTGAGAACATTAATAAAATATCTTATCCAGCCATGCATGTGATGATTTTAATTGACATCGACATGGGCGTGTGGCACGTGATACTATAATAACGTACATAAAGATCCAATGAAAAGTAGTTTTGTCCAAAAACTTCTTACTTTATATCATAAAGCAAGTTCTTATTGACGTGGATCACAGATCAATCCAACTTATAACGTGCAGAAAGCAAAAAGAGCAGTGAAAAAGTTTAGTAAAAGATCGATCATCATCATGTAAACGTTAACACATCGATCTCTTAAGCTTAATTTATTTGAGTTATTGTTCGTTAAACCTATATATATTTGTCACCAATATTATTAATTTGTTAGTAAAATGTACGTATACGTCCTGTGAGAGATTATTATTATATATAATTGTATATATATAATGATGTATTTCAATTTAAATGCTAATTAATATATAATAACAGTTCTTCTAGAATGTGTATACATGCATAAGTCGGGCTAAGAGATACAACTATAATCTGTGTAAGATTTTATTGGTGATAACAAACCATCTAATATCACAAAGCATTCACCAACCATTGTAAAACAATTATCAAATTAAAGAACTCAGCCGCCAACATTTATATATATATATATATATTGATCGATTAATATGATTAATTCAGTTTGAAAAAAATTGACAAATTACTTCAATTACATAGTATGCCAGCTCCTATAGACTGTGTTCCATTGATTACATATAATGGGAAAGTTTAATTGTTTCCGATGGCTAACCTTATTTTCTAAAAATGTGGGCGCTAATTACATATATAAAGTGGAAAAAAATGAAGTATGAGTTTGACTTTAGCGTTGTTCTATTAATCAATTAATTAGCCCACCAATGGAAAGTCAAAAGTCAAAACCTTTTTTTTATTATTATTATTTTTTGGTTTGCTTCCTTCATTATTGACAGCTTTCACATCTTTGAAAACTCAGGTACTTCACCAAGGAAGACAAAATATCTGCTTATCTAACTAATTAATTAAGCTTCATTATTTATCTATTTGTATGAACTATATCAACGCTTTAAAATTAGGAGACTATATATAGTATAAACCTTCTTCTTGGAAGTTCTTCAGATTCTTCCTATTAATTATATTTGTTTTACTTTCAGCAGAATAACAAACAGTACGTACGTTCGAATCGCTATTTCATATATTCAGCTTGTAGCTACTTGCTTGGCATAGAAGCAGGATCCTTGCTTCTTTCAATTAGCTATAGTACTCCATGTATATATATATATATATATATATATATATTAAATTGTAGTTTGTCATTACGTTAGAATTCATGGTTTTATAACTTTATCATGTTTATATATATTTAATTATATATAGGTGTATATATGTTTGAACTTTGATGTTTCAATATATATATTGGTTTGTTTGGCTTAATGGAATTTATCTGAGTACCCAAACAGATTACTTTTGTGTTTTCTAGCTAACATGTTCTCATTGGTGTGAATGATGAATTGATTGTCAAGAAATTTAATTTAATTTAATTTGGGAGTGACTTTTGTGGTTCATCAGTTTAATTAATGGGTTGCTATAGTTCCAAGGAAACTAAATCACCAGGTTATGAGGACCCTGCTGTTCTTGCTGCTGACACACTTTGTGAGTAAATATGCTTCACATCATCAATTTAGAGTTTAGAAGTAATGATTGAGAGAGGTCCATATTAAGATTTAACAAACTGATCATTTACAAGATATATAATTGCATTGTATATTCATATTATATATATAGTTTCAGTGAGTGAAGTAGCGGCCTTATATGAGCTATATAAGAAGTTAAGCAACTCATTCATTCAAGATGGACTTATTCACAAGGTGTGACTTAATTATTAGGTTTTTGTAATTTATTTAATTTTACTTTCATTTGTGCGATACTTAATTTTACTTATGGAATACAAATATCTTCACGTGCAGGAAGAATTACAACTAGCACTCTTCAGAAATAAAAACAAGAGCAATCTGTTTGCAGATCGGGTATGTTAATTAATCTGACACCTAATTGCTTTCTCAATCTCCCTCTCTTTCTATATATATAAAGAATATTCTAATTCAGGTTTATATTTTTTTATTTCTGATGAACAGATTTTTGATTTATTTGATATCAAGCAAAATGGGGTTATTGAGTTTGGGGAATTTGTTCGATCATTGGGTCTCTTTCACCCAAATGCACCTATTCAAGACAAAATAACATGTAAGATCGATCAATTTCTTGATAGTAGATTTTTTCTGTATTTCATATATGCACATCTGATTTTGCGCAAGTGGTTTAAAATTTTGTATCATCCCTTAAATAGTTAAATAATGCATTTTGCAGTTACTTTTAGGTTATATGATCTGAGACAGACGGGGTATATTGAACAAGAGGAGGTATGTTTGTTATTTTGGGTTTTGTATGTTTGTTCTATATTTAAATATGGATTTTTATTTTTCATATATGGCTATATACTTATTATATAGTAGTGATCATGATATATATATATATATATATTGAATTCCTGTGCAGTTGAAGGAGATGGTATTGGCACTTCTGCATGAGTCCGATCTTGTACTTTCAGATGATATCATTGTGACCATTGTGGATAAGGTTCATATATTCAGCTTAATTATTTATTATTTTGAAAGTTTCTTTAATTAATTAAATGAATGTTGCTAATAAATTAAACTTTTTTATATATTGCTTCTTGCACAGACATTTAAAGATGCTGATACAAAAGGTGATGGAAGGATTGACCCAGATGAGTGGAAAGAATTTGTGTCAAAACATCCATCTTTGATCAAGAATATGACCCTACCATATTTGAAGTGGGTATAATAAATATCCTATATATATCACTTATCTCAGTAATGAATGAAAACTTTGATTCAGAACACATTAATTAGTTCATCACAAATTTCATTGATATTATGTTTATTATATACGCAGGGATATAACCTTAACATTTCCAAGTTTTGTGGGAAGATCAGAAATACAAGACTCAGAGGCGTGAGATTTATATTTTATGATCTGTGAGCTTTAATTTGCAACCCTATGACTATGAGGCTCCATCATCAACAAAGTTTTGAGCTCAGCTAATTGAATCTATTATATTATGCAGTGTTTTGTTCTTTTAATTAAGTCTTGTACGTACTTTGTAGTTTGTACAACATTGTATATATATGTACTGCACATATTTACAGGAGAAATAAGCTTATAAGAAGTAACTGTCTAGCTTTTAATAGTTTTTATAAGAATTTTATGAGTATATTATGATTTTGAGGTTCACCTAATTATGCCTATGTATAATTAGGGATTTATGTTAAATTGGGAAGATGAAGATGAAGATTTTAAAAAAATTTAAGTTTTAGGGATTTAGGGTTTAGGGGTTTAGTGGTTAGAATTTGGGGTTTAAGATTTTTAATATTTTTAAGGACTAAATTGGAATTTTTGGAAGGGTTTTGAGACACTTTACAATTTTATTTTGAGGATTTGGGACTAAAATGAATGAAAATGATGAAAAAGAGAGAGAATTGAAAATAATGAAATAAAACTTATTTTACTCGTATTTTAGTAAGATCCAAATCTTTTTATTTCCATATTCGGTGTCGATCTATACAATTTCATTGTCCAGTCCAATTTGGTACTGGAAACATTGATTTGGAGGTATTAGTATAAAATTGAGTAAAATAACTTTCTGGTCCATGATTTTTACACTCGCTGATAGATAGGTCTCTGAATTTTACCCATTGTATTAGCCGGTCCTCGAAATTTGCAAACGCCTAACTAATTGGTCCCTCCGTCATATTGGGGTTACAAAAATGCTGACGTGGCCATAACGGACGCCGATGTGTTCCGTTATGCGCTGACGTGTCCCGTTATCGCCACGTCAACACCGTTATATTCCAAAAAAATAAAAAATAAAAAAGCTGCCACGTCATAAAATAGTGACACATAAGCATTTCCTCATTGCACTTATAGGTCCTGATTTAATTACACTTTAATCCCAAAAGTTTATGATCTTTATCAAAATAGTCCTTAGAACCTCAAAAGACAAATGAGCATCTATGATTTATCAAAAAATCCCTATATTCAACTACAATTTTCATTCAAGTACATTCCAATTTAGTCCTTAAAAATATTAAAACCCCAAATCCTAAAACCCAAACCCTAACCCTAACCCTTACCCCTAAACCTCTTAAAACTTTTTAAAAAAAAATAATCTTCATCTTTCCAAATTATTTTAAAAAAAAAAAAATCATCATTTTCATCTTCACCTTCAACGTCTCCAACCCTCAACTTCTTCCCTCTTCCAAATCAATTTCATCATCTTCATCCCCTCCGTCTGTCAAGATCGACGCTAAAACCACGTCGAAAATCAACCACCACCGCTGCAAAACGAACCGCCGATGATCTTTGCTCAAATCGACCAAACGACTCACCTACACATTGTGTTTTCCGCCGTCAAGACCTGTACAACATCAGCCGCGAACCACCACTCTCTGCCCACCGTAGATGAACGCCGGCGTCGAGCACCTCTTGCACTCCTTCTCGTCGAACAAACACACGCACAAACTTGAATCGTCCTTTCTGTCGAACCCCAAGCAAAATCGTGATGTTCTTGATCGTGATTTTATGAACTTGAACTCCCAAATAAGCGAATCTTAGATTTTCCCGAAAAACTCTGCGAACCGCCGCCCTCCGATGATGACCGCCGACGACGATCTCTGCTCGCGAAAGCCACGTCAATTTCCGTCAAGAATCACGAACCTATAACTTCGTCTTGTTCGTGAATGTGTATGTGCAATAGCGTCGTGAATGGTGATTCAAAATGAAGCTTCTTTATAATTTTGCTAAACTTGGTGGTTGATTTGGAGAGTAATAGTGATGATGATGATGCCGAGCCGAGATATTGATTTGATGAAGATGATGAAATTGATTTGGAAGAGGGAAGATGTTGAGGGGATGAAGATGATGAAATTGATTTGGAAGAGGGAAGAAGTTGAAGGTTGGATTTATGTTAAATTGGGGTATTGAAGATGAAGATTAAAAAGGATTTAAGTTTTAGGGGGTTTAGGGATTTAGGTTTTAGGGTTTAGGGGTTTAGGGTTTAGGGTTTTTAAAATTTTTAAGGATTAAATTAGAATGTTTGAAAGAGTTTTTGGGACATTTTACAATTTTATTTTAAGGATTTGGGACTAAAATGAATGAAGATGATGAAAAAGAGGGGGAATTGAGAATAATGGAATAAAAATGGGTCAAGGACCTAATTGTTGAACTCAAACTTTTTTTAGGGTTTAAGGTTTGGGGTTTTAGGGTTTAGGGTTTTAAATATTTTTAAGGACTAAATTGGAATGTATGAAAGAGTTTTAGGACACTTTACAATTTTATTTTGAGGATTTGAGACTAAAATGAATGAAGATGATGAAGAAGAGGGGGAATTGAGGATAATAGGATAAAAATGGGTCAGTGACCTATAAGTGCAATGAGGAAATGCTGATGTGTCACTATTTTATGACATGACAGCTTTTTATTTTTTATTTTTTTGGAATATAATGGTGTTGACGTGATTACGTGAACATAAAGGACACATCAGCGTCCGTTATGGCCACGTCAGCATTTTTGTAACGCCAATATGATGAAGGGACCAATTAGTTAGGCGTTTGCAAATTTCGGGGACCGGCTAGTACAATGGGTAAAATTCAGGGATCTATTTGTCAACAAGTGCAAAAATCAAGGACCGAGAAGTTATTTTACTCGTATAAAATTGATAGATATTACTCCAATAATTTATTGTGTATTATTTTGATAAAACATCAATGTCATGCATTTTAATATGCTTTAAATTATAATGCAAAATTTGATTCTTGACATGGAATGTAATGAGTCATGAGCCAATAAAATAATAACACATGGAAGAGTTAGTTGTATGTAAATAGTGGTGTGACTCCATTCACAGTTGTGATTGGTTAAAAAATTTATTATTTTTTTATTATTTTTCTGCATTAAAGTACATCAATGACTATAATTATGTCACATCAGCATTTACATCTCATGTCATGTCAAGAATTAAACTTTGCATCTTAGATTAACCCTAATTTTAGTATATCCAATATCTAGAATGAATCGTTATTTAATAATTAATATTTTTTAACACATAAACACCAATTTAATTATGTATTTATCATTTATCAATCAATAAACACCGGCTTATTATTTTATTGATATATTAATTTTTACGCCAGACTTACTCCAAAAAACAGAGTTTCAGTTACAACGATGCAATCTGTTGGCGCGTATATAATAAGTAGGACGAACGTGATCCCTTTTATTTTTTTTAAATATTTTCCCAAATAGAATAAAATCCGAAACATGTCTTCGTTTTACTGCATAAAAATATGGGTTACTCTCTGATGCAAAATTTAATTTTTGATATGGGATGCAATGGGTCATGAGCCAATAAGATAATGACACATAGAAGAGTTAATTGTATGTAACTCATAATGTGACTCCATACACAATTTTGATTGGCTAAAAAATTATTATTTTTTTATTATTTTTCTACATTAAATTATATCAATGGTTATAATTATGTCACATCAACAATTACATCCTATGTCAAGAATTAAACTTTCAATCTTAGATTAACCCTAAAAATATAAATATTTTTTTCTTTATTTGTTTCTCATTTTAATCAAACAACTTCTCTGTTTAGCAGTTTAGCTTTCTCGAGCTTTTCAGTTACGGACATTTCAATTTCTAAATATTCTCTGATTCACTGTCAATATGTGGAGGATGGATAAGCTAAAGTTAATTTTTGATAAAGTTGGTAAAATTTTAATATAATAATATATTTGACCCTACATTGTTATATTGGTGCCCCACTTTTCTTCATATTTATTTCTACTTAATACTATTATATTAGAACTTTACAAACTTCACCTAAAACTAAGTTTAGCTGATCCAATTTCCAATATGTGTTTCTACTTTCTTCTGCCTAGGAAGTCACAGATATTCAGATTATCATTTCGACTCGTTTTCATGGAAAATCATTTCCATCTTCTCCACTGCATGTGTTGCATGTGTTGTCCTCATGCATTCGTAACGAAATTCACCATCCAGCTTGGCTTCTTGCGCTCCCTTGCTAATACCAATATCTTTTTCTCTGTTTGACTTCTAAAATGCGACTGACTGAACAATAATGTATTTTGCATTATTCTTCCTTGAATTATTAAAAACAGCTTATTGTATTTAATATTTAAATATTAACTCTTTAAAAATGATTGACTCCCACTTCTATATATATATAGATTAGGCATGCATGCATCATTGATTCATGGATTGATTATAAGTAAGAGCAGCGATCCAAGAATTAGTGATCCAAGAATCTTCACCTAACCTTTTGGTGGTTTTGCTGAAAAGTGAGAATTCCTATGGGATTTTATCGAACTCCAAATTTTTAGGAGATCCCTTGTCTGTTGGTAACACGACCACCAAATTTTCACTGGAAAAATTAATAATAATAATAATAATAATAATAATAATAATAATAATAATAATAACAAATTCTCAATTGGATAAATAATTTTGTTTTTCTTAATCTTGAATCTCACTTGATTTGATTGAATTAATGTGCAAGCCTAAACATAAAAACATATTCAGTCAATTACCTATAAAGCGACCAGCTTTTATCTCGAAAATCAAGTGAACTAACTATCCTGCTATAACATGAATGTATGTATATTAGATGTAACGAGCACGTACGATGAATCTTGTTTGAAGTAAAAACATCAAATTTAGACACCTCACTGAAATTGACTCAACTGAATGTAACCAAACAGAAATTTCGTTTCACAAAAGTATTTTTTATTTTGTTTTCTTCTAGAAATTCATAGAAATTCATTCTTTTTAAATTTTAAGCAAAATCTTTCTGTCAATAAATTATTTTCTATGATCTCTATGTTGCTCTAACATGCCTAATTGATTGGAATCAACTTAATTTATCACAGTAACTATTTTATGATTTTCTTAGAAGGAACCGTGTGAATGAATCGAAATGTTATCTTTTTCTTAATTAAAGATGGTAAACATTGTCCTCAAATTTTACATCATCTGTCAATTTCATCTTCAATCTTTTTCTACTCTGTCAATTTTGTTCTTAATGTTTTACATTTTGGTTGATTTTATCATTTGATTAACATTTTTCAATAAATTAAAGACAGATTGCATCTTATTTTTCAATTCGAGTTTCTTTTTCTATCAATTTTACATTATATATCATTAGTCATGTAAATTCTATCGTTAATATTTGGCTAAAGTAAGAGCAAAGGATAAAATTGACCAAAATGTGAAAATATTAGGAACGACAAAATTGACAAAAAAAATTTAGAACAAAATTGACAGTTGATATATATATAAAGTTTGGGAATAAAATTATTAATTTTTCCTAAAAAGAGAGGGTTATATTACAAAAATAAGTAAGTTAACAATTTGATTATTAAAAAATCATCGAATTGACAACTCAATCCTTGAAAGATTGAAATATACATATTAATCTCTGAAAGATTAAATTATATATATTTTAATTATTTAAGGATTGAATCCTCAGTTTAGTCATTTTTAAAAAGTGAATTGTTAGTTTACTTAAAAAAGAAAAGTAAACTAAAAATTTCTTGTCTTACTGGTGAAATCTTAATATGATTTGTTTGACTCGTGATCTCATGAAGAGATCAGCCGTGTAGTTTGGATTATATTACATGATAAAAGAACCAACCAGCTGGAAATCAATTGAACATCAGGTTTTTGGGAAGAAAATCTAAATTATTGAAGATGGAAAGTCTTTTTCCTAATTAACCCACTCAAGGTAAATATGCAGCCTACCCATTTTTTTTTTTTTTGGCCATTCCAGCCTACCCATTCAATCTAGCTTGCAAAACGACAAAAAGAAAATTGCTTTAGAAAACACGTTTGTTTATTAATGGTGGTTAGATAAGCACGAGAAGGTAACAAAGTAATTTATAATTTAAATAAAGGAAAGTGAACGGATACAGCTTATTTTTTATCTGTGTTGAGATATTACTATGACTTATATAATTCCATTTTTTCTTAATTCATTTCTCTCAAAAAAGAAAAAAAAATCTTAATTCATTGTAAAATAAATAATATATATAGTATAAATTAAATATTAAAATACACAAAATTTCCTTCTACTATGGTCATTGTAAGAAAATCACTTAAATTTTAAAAAGAAACAAAATTATTTTAGAATCTCAAACTTTTAATTTTGCCAAAAAAATATTTATTAATTTATTCATTAATATTTGTAGGATAAAAATTTTAAAAGATCAGAATAGATATTTTTCTACAAAATTCATCGTTTTCTTAAGTTAGGAGATTTTTTATACGTGAAATAAAGTTAAGAAGGATTTTATATATTTTAGCCTAAATTAAATACAAGAAAAAAAATTGTTAACAAAAGTTGGTCAAGTTGATAAGGAGTCAACTCATAACCCACAAGGTCGTGAGTTCGAATCCCGCTGCCGATGTGAGGACTTTGTTGGTAGGCGATCTGTAAGCGCTTATAGAGCCTTGAGGCTTGCCCTGGCCTTGGTGAGCTCCTGGGCCCCAACTCACCTAAAAAAAATACAAGAAAAATCATGGTGCAAGTTTTAGGGGGTTTTACTGTTAGTAATGGGTTTTGGGACGGCAAGCACTCTTATTAATTTGTTCACTTACATGATATGTATTATTTAAGACAAAACTGTCTCTTTCTTGGTAGGCACTAGAGCTTTGGAGTTTAAGTTGAAGAAAAACAGTATCAAAACAGTCATTTAAGTTGACACATTGAATTACAAAAATGTAGAGGAAACCTAGCTACTATTTGGTCCTTATTTTTTATTTTTTATTGGGTCAACGATTTTATCCCTTATTTATTAAAATAGACTACTCAATCATTTATTTATCATAATCGTCAACTATTTAGTCCTTCCATTAAATTACTTGATGACATGAATGTTAAATGCTTACATGACATCCGTCAAATGTCACCTTAGCATCCTAGTCACCTAAACCAACTGAACTGGACTAGCAAACGCAATTAAATCGTTCGCTCTATAAAATTTTCAAATCTCCAAATCGCAAACCCTAGGTGGTCCCAAATAATTAAATATGTGGCATTTAATGTGTCAAATGTGTACTTAAGATATGTTACTGGGATTAACAAGTTGATATTTGTAATTTTTTAGAGATCAAATAATCTATTTCAAAAATGTAAAGACCAAATAATTAAAATTGTGAAAAAGAAAAAACTAAATAGTAAGTTTCCTAAAAAAAAAATGTAAGATGATTTTGAAATTGAATTCGTTGTTGATTTCTTGAAAGTNCAAAAATGTAAAGACCAAATAATTAAAATTGTGAAAAAGAAAAAACTAAATAGTAAGTTTCCTAAAAAAAAATGTAAGATGATTTTGAAATTGAATTCGTTGTTGATTTCTTGAAAGTTTCCACAAGCACAAGGGGATGAGGTATGTAAACATGTACTATTGTTCTTATCCTCAATTTTATTAATTAATATTTTAATATTTTAGTTAATTTGAAAACTAAATCTTATATTAAAAGACCATTGTCCCCTAATACCTATCATTTTATTTTTAAGAAGTTCCTAGCCTGACAACAGATATAGTATAAAGTTATGAAAACAAAACCATTTTTTTATATATATAGTAAAAAGTTTCTAGGCCAAATTTTTATTGTTAACATTTCAAAATGCTATTTGTAAGTCCAAACCCAAAATTCAAGTTTTTTCTTTATGTAACCAAGGATTTCCTTTGTGAATTAAATGAGTGTAAATGAGTAGACTGAAATATAATTTCCATTTATTATTTCATAATGAATGAATACAATTATAAACTAATTAAAATTACAGCTAAATTTGCAGTGTTAAAAAGTAGAAACGATGTGGGGCCTAATAACTTGAAAACCAAAACTACAATGAAGACTATAACAAGCCAACATGTTATGAGCAATAAAAAAAATTAAGAATCTTTGTGATGTGGCAGAAACCTGTTGGCTTATGGTATGTGTAATTGCATATGAATAGCCTTAGTGGCCAAGCTTAAAAATATTCAATACCAAAATACTTAGTAAAACTAAAAATTAAAAAAGTAGAAAGTCGGTCCTCTACTCCTCTCAAATCTTTCCGTAACACATAACGTCCGTTTGTTCACGTTACACTTATTCACTTAAACCCAACCTTCCACTTACTTACTCCCTATTATTTGCCAATTAATAGATTCTTCCTTGCAAAGGAATGTATATATATTAAGCATCTTTAGATCAATTTGAAATATCATGGAAACACGTAGGACCAATCTAAAAATAAATGAAAGATAAAAGACCAATTTGATATTTTAGCCTAAAATTATTTATATTCATTATGGCATTATCAACACTAAGCTATGATTTTGGAGAGATGCTTAACGTCCGTTTGCACGTCGTTAATACGCCATTAATTTTCGGGATCGAGTCATCATCACATCATGTACGTCCTTATAAATAGCCCCTCCCATTTTACACTCAATCTCTCACCCTTCTCTCACTTTCCGAGAAAAAAAACTAAACAAAAGAGCAAATTCTGATCCTGTGGGAAGAAGAAGAAGAAGTAGGAGGAGAAATGGAGTTTCAATTCTCGAGCTTCTCGTATCATCGTCATTTCACCTGATTTTCTTCTTTGTAATCGTTTCGGCCTTGCTGTGTAAGCTGATCGTTCGCTCTGTAAGATTCGTTTCCTTTATTGTCGTTTCTCACTCTAGGTTGTCTAGCTATCATGGATTAGGAAAGAAATTAGTCATAATGTTTTTATGTTTGCATTGATTGAAATTTTATACTGTTCATGTAATCTTCTGTGAACATTTCTGAGAAGTGAAAGTCACATTTTGTTCTTTATTTATTCTCATTGTGATTGTCCTTTTGATTATGTGAACAACCATAGATATTTTAAATTTCTGCTTCTGGCATTTCAACTAGTTCTGTGAATGCGACTTGTTGCACAAGCGGGGAAAAGAGCTGAGCTGAAACGAATCTATTACCTATTGTATTTCCATCACCCTGCTATTCTTGTTTTTACCCTCCGAAAATGCATTATAATTTGGAAAGATAGGTTTTTTATTTTCATTCTCGTCGGAAATTTTTGGAGGCAATTAGAAGCTTATCGATGGCAGATAATCAAAAGGCTAAACGATTTTTGTATTTTTTATTTTTTAATGTTAGTACTTATCTGATAGACTGATATACTCTTTCTTTTATCTGTTAGATTCCATGTTATTTGACAGAATTCTTAATAGTTCCTCCCTTTTTGCAGGGTTATTGCATTGTTTGGTCCTTTTTTCCCAATAGCTCGGCTGAAGCTTGATCAAGTCTGGAAAAAGACATGAGTTAGATAACTAAATTTGATAGATCAATTCAAGGAGTCACATGATCATCATTTTTCTTGGCTTCCTTGAAAGGTTTTGTTTAGCTCAGAGTTCTGACAATTGGAAGACTATACTACATGTTTAGAGCTTAAATTTGTTGTTTACTGCTTAGGTAGGATTGGCTGCTTTTGCAGGTTAAGTACTGAGAATAGAGGAGGAGGACAAGAGGTTGCTTATCTTTTATTTTCTTATTAAATGTGTCCGTCAAATAGAACACTTGTATTCTCATACTGGTTTTAAGGTTCATAGCTTGTTCATTTTTAAGTCAGCAAGGTTTTGAACCAATTAGTAGGAAATGGCTAGTGTGGCACTGAGACCAGTGAATGAAAAATCTTGTAACTCCCATGGTAAATTTACCAGTTTCTATGGCCCTCAAATGGGGGACTCAATTTTGATTTACCTAACTGTTGGTGGATCAGTGATTCCCATGCGAATTATGGAGACGGATTCCATTGCTTCAGTGAAGCTGAGAATTCAAACCTTTAAAGGGTTTTTTGTAAAGAAACAGAAATTGGTTTTTGAAGGGAGGGAATTGGCTCGTAATGATTCTTGTATTCGTGATTATGGGGTAACTGATGGGAATGTGTTGCACTTGGTGCTGAGGCTCTCTGACGTTCAAGCTATTACTGTTAGAACTACATGTGGAAAGGAGTTTGGATTTTATATTGAGAAGAATAGGAATGTGGGTTATGTGAAGCAGCAGATTGCAAGGAAAGGCAAAGGGTTTGTAAATGTCAAGGATCAAGAACTGATATGTGATGGTGAGGCACTTGAAGACCAGAGACTCATTGAGGATATCTGTAAGGATAATGACGCTGTAATTCACTTGTTGGTGAGAAGATCTGCCAAAGTAAGGACTAAAGCGGTTGAGAAGGATTTTGAATTGTCAATTGAGGCTTCGGACAGACATGAGAAGGCGGTAAATTTAAGTGAACAGTTGGGTCCACTTTATGCAACAAATAAGTTGTTGGAGCGGAGGAAACATTTCATGAGAGATTTTCTGTTGGAACCTATTATTGTTAATTCTAGTATCAGAGTTCCCCAAGTGATCCGTGAACTAATTAAAGCTACTTCACAGGGCTTAGAGAGAGGCAATAAACCAATTCGGTCTTCAGAGGGATCAGGAGGAGCTTATCTCATGCAAGATTCATCAGGTTCAAAGTATGTTTCCGTTTTCAAGCCTATTGATGAGGAACCAATGGCTGTTAATAATCCTCAAGGATTACCTGTCTCTGTTGATGGTGAAGGCTTGAAGAAAGGCACACGAGTAGGAGAAGGGGCATTTAGAGAAGTTGCAGCTTACATTTTGGATCATCCTAGGAAGGGGCCTTGGACTAGCAATAACAATGACGAGGAGGGGTTTGCTGGAGTCCCTCCTACCGCAATGGTCCAATGCTTGCATAAAGGATTCCATCATCCTGGAGGATGTGAGTACAATTCAAGTAATGTCAAAGTAGGGTCACTTCAGATGTTTATGAGGAATATTGGAAGTTGTGAAGATATGGGTCCTCTTGCTTTTCCGGTGGAGGAGGTGCACAAGATCTCAGTGCTGGACATCAGATTGGCAAATGCAGATAGGCATGCTGGGAATATTTTGGTTAGCAAGGACAATGAACATGGTCAAATAATGCTGATTCCAATTGATCACGGCTATTGCTTGCCTGAGACTGTAAGTCTATTTACTCCCAAAATTTATTGATGCCGTAATTATGTTTTCTTATTATCTTCGCTGTTATCGATTAACATGTGGAAGAATTTTCATTGTTGGCTGCTTCTTTAATTGTTATCCTTTTTAACGCTTTAAGGCTGATGGTGTTAGTTTTAACTGTTTTTGTCCTACTTAATATACAAATCTCCTATCCTGCTTGTCTATGTTAGTATGAGTGTATGACTGCTAGAATATCATGATAAAAAAGCTTGCCATTCTAAGCTTTTTATCCATCAATGTCATATTGTTATTACACTAAATTTGCTTAATTACATTCAGTTGCTAAGCTCTTTTTAAAATTTGCATTAGGCTTATACTTTGCATCACAGGTTCTTTAATCAGTAATTACTACTGTAGTTGCTGTTGGTTCTATTTAGCATTTTAAATCTTCAATCTTACATCAAAATCTAGTCTTCCCTTTCCAATTCTAATGTTAGCTTAATGTTGCTCTTTTGTTTTTCCTCCTCTGGCAGTTTGAAGACTGCACATTTGACTGGTTATATTGGCCTCAAGCTCAGGAGCCTTACTCTGCAAACACCATTGAGTATATAAAATCTCTGGATGCTGAAGCAGATATCAAGCTTTTGAAGTTTCATGGATGGGACCTTCCTCCTCAATGTGCTCGCGTTTTTCGTATATCAACAATGCTTCTAAAGAAAGGTGCTGAGAGAGGACTCACTCCTTTCACCATCGGAAGCATCATGTGCAGAGAAACACTGAAGAAGAGATCAGTGATTGAGCATATTATTCAAGAAGCAGAGGAAGCTCTACTTCCAGGATCAAGTGAAGATGCATTTCTTGATCTTATTTCACCGCTCATGGATAATCGTTTAGATGAACTATCCTCCTCAGTAAAAAACACATAGTCGATACACTTGTTATACTGTTACATATGATATATGATGGCGCTTTGATAAATTTTCCCCAATCTCGTTGTGTGTGTGGATTGTGGTTAGAACTTTGTGTCTTATCACTTATCAGCTATCACGCATAGCGCTTTTGTGTTGCTTTCCCCCGTTTACCTTATTTTTGTGTCCTACATTTTGTAAAACATGGAAATAGTATATTGGCCATAAATGATTGTAGTGGACTTTGTTCTTCTAGTATATCATCCTCTATGTTCGATGCTTACTTGAGTGAATAAAGATTTTAGTTCTTGTTACTCCTAGTACTATCATATCATACAGTGATTAATAATTAAAATAAGCTCATATCAAAGGTACAACTTTTTTAAGAAAATATATATCTTCAGCTTCCTGTCCATTTTTTGTTCAAAAAAAAAAAAGCTTCCTGTCCATTTCATTCATTCACTCACTATTTGTCTTCCTCTTTCCCAACTAGCCGTTTACTAGGACATGTTGATTCAACAATGGCTGACACTAATGAGAAAATTCATACCATCGTGCGTCTTTGTCAGCCCCATTGCTTCTTCCTCTGCATTAATATGACTAGAACTAGAAATAACTTCAAAATTTTAATAAATATATAGAATAAATTCAAAATTATTTATAATAAAATTATGAATTAAAAGACTATGAAAAAGAAAATAATGTAGAGTGATACTTGTAGAGTACCACCTCTCAGAGCCATCCCAATACCCAAAAATTTGCAAAACAAGAACTATCAATGTTTACCAATTACAACTTTATATACTTATTGTATTACAACCTTCTAAAAATAGAGAAAAAAATCAAAACAAGAAAAAAGCTATATTTTGGTACAATTAGAGCGTAAAATTATAAAAATAAATAACAGTATTTTCGGGCCAATGAGCTTGTTTGGACCAAGACTTACGAGATTGGATCCACTACAGTAGGTTTGACTGTCGTGGACCTGCAGTGTGAGACGAAAATCTCAAAACTCACTGTTTCAATAAACTTGCACAGTCGCACTTTATTAAAACTAACTCTGAGTTTTGAGTTTTCTATCTTACACTGCAGCCAAATCCATTGCAATGGATTCATCCTCAAGACTTACATTGATTATAGGTTGCCCTAAAAATATATATGTATACTTGAAGTGGAATTGAACCTTAAGAAGATAATCCTGTCACAAAAGCCACTCCCGTTGACGGCAACCACGACGACCCTGATATGAACTGCCCCACCGTGAACCTACTCGCCTCCACCGTCGATGTTATGACTCGATAACCCGGCCACTTGACCCGTTGCCCGATTGCTGCACCCGGCCCATTATTCATGTACTCTCCATAATACAATGTGTCCAATGCAAAATTCCCATTCCACTCTAGCCATCCACGTGAGTGCACGTGATCACCAATGTATGATAGCATGTACACGGTTCTAGAGTATAATTTCCACGGACGGCCCAGATACGTTGGTATGCTTCCCTTTGATGCCGCGAGATCTGACGTTGCAAGGATCCGACAATTGTGGATGGATATACCCGTATTCTGATTCGGGTCCTTTCGGTTTTGGGCCGTGATTGTGTTTTTCTGTTGAGCCATGGGCTTACGAGAGTAAATGTTACAATTTTGAAATACCACAGCTGCGTTACCAAAAATAAAATCTACTGTTCCATAGATGTCACATTCCCTGAAAAACTGACGGTTGGAGTGCACATAACATGTGTCTTGATATCCGATGACGTTACAACGGTACACCACCGCGTGATCGGCTCCGATACGGAGGGCCACCGCTTGGTGCTTCCCCGGCCCGGCGTAGTTCTCGAAGGTCATATCACGTGCAATAAAGCCAGAACCAGAAGCGGCTACGTATAAAAACAATTCAGTGAATTAATATTTGAGTAGTTAATAAATTAGAGTGTTGGTGATATATGTAGGAAATTTCTGGTCATTTAGGACAAAGAATGAAAAGCGAGTGACGTTCTTTACAACTGCATGCATGACCCACCACCAATAATATATATGCCTGGGTATGTATACTTGTAATTTGGAGGCCATCATCAATGCTTGGTCGTACGTTATCCTTATAAATGTTAAATAGGGTATAATTATATAAGGTCAAGAATATGTTCATCAAAAAAAACATGAGGGTGTAAAAATTAAAACCACAGACTCAGAGTAGCAAGTGTACTATACTACGGGGGTAATATGGTCCAATTGCAAAATAGACAGCTGGGAATGAATTAAATATGTGACAAGACATATCTATTCTCTAACTCGTACTGTTCATCCACGTGTGCCTAGCTACAATTGCTTTGGCTTTAATTTTTCATTTTCTCCAGTTTTACCTTTGGTGAGTTAATAGAGAACAGCAAAAAGCATAATTTTAAGACGAGTGGACGACGAAAGTGGTTGAAAATAAGAAAGAAAAAAAAGTAGAAAGGTAGTAAAAGAGAATTTACACGTACCAAAGGAGGCAGTGTGGAAAGTGGTGAGGCCTTCCCCAAAATTCTTTCCGCCAGTGATAACTGTCTTACCTTTTCCATCTCCCATGAACATCACATTCGTTTTCTTCCTCCCCACCTTCAAATTCTCCTCTTCGTACCTGAATTTATTTTACCAACAAAACATTAGAATTTTTCACCTTTTTCTATCAAAACTCTAGTGAACCCCTCATCAAGTCATAGTCAATTATTATTAAATAATAATTCCAAAATCAATGGACAACATTATTGTGTACTAAATATATAGCTGGGTGTAAACAAAATAATTATATCATTGCATTCGGTCACATGGACATGCATGATTGTTAATTAATGGACCACACAAGTCAGTGAATGAGCTAATAATCACCACTCAAATGTGGAAACATGAAGCAAAAAAAAAATAGAACACCAAAATCTTTCCACTCCATAATTATAACATTGGTGTCGGTTATTATTTGATTCGTTTGAATAAATGACCAAGTGTAGTATTACAAAAATAGACATCACAATTAGTGAATTGAAATTAATTAATTAATTACCTTCCTGCCTTGACGTAGACAATAATCCGACGTGTACTTTTATCGGGAATTTTTTTTATTGCCTCGGCGATAGTCTTCACAGATCCACTTCCATCCTTGGCAACCACAATATCGGCTTGTATCGCCGACGCAGGCAGACTCAACAATCTCCTATCTCGTCCGCTCAACCATCTCGGCAATATATCGTCTTCATTCTCCAATATCTCTCCCATTAATCTTCTCCTGTTCTGTATCGGGACCCCCGAGAAATCGCCAGTACTCCCGCCACTCGACGAATATATCGCGAGACAATTACTCACCAATTCCGCCAGGTCCTTCAAATTATTCGCCATCTGATCCTTCACGCTCCCGCTCGTGTCCTCGAATCCCTCCGTACACGTGTCCTGATTAGTGAGGGCGGCGCTGAGCCACGTGATGACGTCGGAGGAGGCGGCGGCGCCGCCTGGGACGACGGAGTTGAGGGAGAGGATGAGGGCGTCGACGGAGTCTTCGAGGAGTTCGAGGCAGTCGTGGAATGCGGAGCGTACACGTGGATCCATTTGGACGACGGAGGATGAGATGGAGGTTGAAGAGTAAAGGGCTTTGTTCAGGTGTTGCAGGGTCATGTTAAAGGAAATGTGGACGAGGTCTTGTTCTGAGGCTGAGGTGGAGCCTGGGAATTGGAGGAGAGAGTTGACGCAGAGAGAGGGGAAACGGGTTTTGCTGCAGGCCCGGGAGATAGCCTGGGTGGGCTTTCTGTTGATGGATGGGCCGTGTTGGGCCGAAGCCCGGGCCCGGATGGCAACGACGAAGACGGCGGAGATGGCGGAGGCGACGATCAAGACGAGAGAGAGGAGTGAGAGGAAGAGGAGCTTTCTCTTTTTATTAGTAGAGGGAGGAAGAGGGTGAGAATGAGACTCAGAGTGAGGGAGAGAAGGGCATTGAAGCCTGCCATATTCCATATGGGCAAATATTGAGGAGTGAGAGAGAGTGAGAGAGAGAGAGGAGTTTTGGTTTGTAATAATGGTGGAGTGTTGAGATTCTATTCTATATAAAAGAGAGAGATGGTGGTGTGATGGAATTTGAGTGTAGGAAGTAGGAAGAAGGGAAGGAAGGGTTTGGTTGGTGTGAGGTCTACGTCGACCCAAATAGCTGGCTGCTACTTCCAGCACTCACTACTGCTTCCAACCGAATCATGCTTTCACCCCCTTCTCTTTCTCTATTATTCATTTATTCTCCTTCTCACCCCATTCAAATTTGGTAGCTAATGGGTTTTAGCTCATTTGTACAATTGCATGATGTGAGTTCGATTCCTATTAATACCTTATTTGATGGATTATTTGTAAGTATATCTGTAATTATTTATTGGGGCGACATTCCCTCACCAAAATATTATCTTACCAAAAAGAAAATAGATTTTGACCAATCAAATATATATACCCACAAATTGTAATCTGTACAGTCTTTTTTAAATACAAAGCAGTAGATGTAAAGCAAGTGACTAATTCTTTCAAGGTAAATGACTGATAACAAAATATTTTTCATATCTAAAATATATAATAGAAATATATAAAAGTTTAAGCGCAGAAACAGACAAACAACTGACGTGGAGGCACGAGACCAATTAGTACCATAACAAGCAAAAGAGAATTTAGTAGGCCTATACTTACACTAAAGTCTCTGACTTTCATGCCCTGCTATTGTCTTGTAACAGCCATGCACTTAATGAACCACCAACCATTATACATTTATTTTGCCAAACACCAACCATTAGTCCATTATACATTGTTATTTTACATTTATAAAAAGGTTACATTATATTTAACTATATATTTATATTACTCCGCAATACATATTAGAAGGACGAACAAATTAAAGCCGGAGCTTTTTCTCCTAATGCCTAGTGAAAATTTCAATATTCTATCGTCTCCTGTGGATCAATTATTATAACTACGACATAAGTGGTCGATCTAGACAGGGATCGATGTCTTCAAATTTCTCTTGCAAGTACATTTTAATGTCCTATTTTTTGTGGCGTACGTACTTCGAAATGGTTGGCATGGATTATAAATTAATTATAACGCAATTTACTTTATAGTTAAATAATAGGGATTATTAAATTGTCAAAAGTTGAGAGGTTCCATATTAATAAGCCTTTAATTAGTTAGTTTGAGTCAATTCCTTAAATAGTAATATACTCGTGTCCGCTGAGCCCACCTCCATTACTTTCGTAGACCCAACATGTCAAATAACAACACATTTTTTTCTACATAAATACTGAATGTGTACAAATTTTAGATCAATCAGTGGCTCTTTTTATTTTATTTTATTTTTTTTTAGTTAGACCAATTGTATCTTTGGAATTTGGATCCAGCCCTTTAGGATAGGTTTATTGTTATTCTTGTCAAAATAATTAACAACTACCTATTTCATTTAATTATGAACTTTTAAGTAAGCAGGTTTATCAAAGAATTAATTAAAGTGATAAATAATTTAATATCAACAAGATATAAAGTTCAAAATTTTGTAAATACAGACTTTCTCGACCATTACAATCAAATATATGAAACAAGTTAAATTCAGATTAATTAAAGTGAAATATCAAAAATTTGAGTTGACAAAAAAAAAATCACAACTTTTATGATCATCTAGAGGAAAAGAAAACCAGACGATTGCATGCCTAATAAGAAAAAAAAAATAGGTAAGGAAACAAACTGAAGTCCTGTCCTTTTCTTAGTTATATATATATATTATTTTTCGAGTAATGTTGAGCACTTTAGCTATATATGTCAAGTGTATTCGACTTTAACAAGATTCTTTCACCAATCTTATAATTAATACCGTCTATATATAGCTAATGGTTTAGGTTTGGAAATTCCAAGCTTAACTCTCATGGAAATGAATATTGTATAGTTTTATATATCGATTATGGGACCAGATACAGTAAAAGAAATCAGTGGAAGAGATAGATCTTAAGCAACATTAATAAATAGCTTGATTATATTATATAGATAATGAAAAAGATAAGCATTGCCCACAAGTTACACTCCAGTCTCTACTGATCACAGACCTTATTAATGTTGCTCCTTAATATTTTATTGATAATATGGAGGCATGGCTAGAACATGTCATATATATATACAAAAAAATTTATTAATTAAAAAAAGGTCTTCTTTTTCTTCGTACTCTTTCTCCATCGTTATAGTCGCTCCTTTTCTTCACTCTCTCTCTCTCTGCTTTCTCCTATGCGCGACGCCCTAGTGCATCATGGTTGTCTCAGCGACAGCGACTCCTTTCATTTTGTAGGTACGTTTTTTCATCTCTTATTCTATTAGGGATGTCTCTATTTTCGTAGAGAAGTTTTTATTCTTCTATTAGGGAAGTTTTTCCCCTTCTTTAGAAAAGGGTTTGTCTATTTTATTTTGTAGATATATCTATCATATCTATCTTTGGAGCTCAACTTTCAAAAAAAGAACGAGTAAGAAGAATGATCTTTTAGAGGGGGATGAGATGTGTGATGCCTCTCAATTATATCTTCCAAGTTTTCTATTTTTAGAGATTTGTGGATCTGTCTTTTGATGTATGTCCTATTGTATAGGAGATCTGATTTTTATTTTTGTCTCTCTTAAGTGTGTTGCCTAAGATTTCATTTTTTCTCCTATGTTGATGTAATGTTTTCTGTGGAGCGTAAGGCTATATTTTTATTTTTAGATCTAAACCTTATTTGATCTTCCTGGCCTTATGCCACTTTCCTCATGAATGATCTACCGTTTTGACAAAAGAAAAAATCATCGTATTGTGGTGGCAAAGTTTTTAGGAGTGATCAGTCAACTATATATATATATATATTATACATAGGCATGATCTATCTCATATATAATGATAAGTATGTTATTTTGCCTATTTTTAAGGGATAATTACTAATTTATTTGTATTCAAATTATGATTTTATCCCAATATATCTTAATTATTTGATTTTCCCCATTATCCTAAGTTTAAATTCAAAATATGATATCTTGTGTTAAAATTTGATATTTTGTGAATATCATATCTTTTAAACTTAGGATATAAGTTTATATTATCTTCTATTGATTTTGTAGATCAGATTTCAATCTCAAAGATATCTCAAATCAAGAAGATTCAATTTCAAGATCTCCAAAACTCAAGAGATATTTACGTGGAGCACAAGTCTTGCCCAAAACTCAAGAGATATTTACGTGGAGCACAAGTCTTGCTAAAGACTTAAGCGCAGATTCTCAGTTTTGAATTTTAAAATCAGATTCTGTAATCTTTTCAGTTGTGGGGATTCTATAGCTCGAATTAGGAAGGTTGAGAAGGGTATTAGGGTTAGAGAAACATTATAAATACCCCTCTCTAGTTAGTGAAAATGGGAGATCCAATCTCGGATCATCTCTCTCTTCTTCAAATTCTTTTCTCTTGGCTTAGGGTTAATTCTGATTGGATGTTTCAACACTTGTGAGATCATGTTTTTATTTTCCTTCATTGTTTTATAATATTTTTCTTTCTCCTACTTATCTCATTATATATGTTTCAAGCTGATTTTATAATTCTTGGCCAAAGTTATTTATTTTGATTTGTAAACATAACGCTAGTTGTTCTTATTAATTCGTAATTAGTAAGTTCATGAAAAATTATCTTTGGTATCAATGATCAAGTGTGAGACTCCATGAAGATTAACCTTAGCCAAACCCTCATCCTATCGGTAACTTTTATCGTTGTTTTATTTACTTATTATTTTATATCACAATTTATCTTTTGTTTTCTGTTTTCTTTAGATTTGGTTGATAAACTTTAGACAATGCTAGTCTCTGTGGATCGACCATGTTCTCACTCTTACTATGATTTATTATTTTAGTGTGTAGAATCAGGTTAATTATTTTTGGTGGATTCGACACCCAATATATATATATATATATATATCCGAATTCACAATGTACTTTTTTATCCTCTTGTAAAAATAAAACCCCCTGCGCATAGTCAACTATCCTTTCGTGCGTGTGTGTGTATATATATATAACGTGTGTGGTATTAGTGTGTTGAGATGTATGGTAGCTAAAGATGAAGTAAGGATGACGAAGTAATTAAAAGTAATCAATTATTATTTTTAGGGATTAAAACATATAATGAACTAATTAAGAGGAGGAAATGGAATAAGAGGATAAGGAATGGGGCCTACCCAGAATCCACCGACAGGCCTTGATGGGGCCTAAAACAACCCAAAGGGATGGCAAATGTCCACTTTATGACATAAGACATTAGTGAAATATTAATGACTAAAACAATGTGACACCCTTATTTCGTCTTCCTCAATTTTTGCTTTGTTCTCAGTTTTAATTTTAAGGCAGCGGCCAACAAAGGTTGATCCATTGATAAAGAGTTAACTCATAATCTATAAGGTCGTAAGTCTGATTCTCGCTGTCGATATAAGGGCTTTGTTGGTAGACGATCTGTAAATACTTCTGTAAGTATTTATAAAACCTAGAGGCTTGCTCTGGCTTTAGTAAGTTTTCGGACCCAATTCACCTAAAATTTTTTATAAAAAAAAAAAAGAAGAAAATTTAAGGTAGCAAATAGTGACGCTGTCGGATTTCTCTACCGCCGCTGTTTCCAGTTTCAAGTTCCGACATCCAATTCTCAATACCTCATCATGTCGCCGCTAATAATGCCTTTTAGTTTTACGGTTTACAGATCATGCTCTTAACTTTAATTATAGCCTTTTACGTATTTCTCCTTTTCACTCGAGTAGGAGTACTGTAAGTTCAAAGTACAAATATATGATAAAAGTGGTTTAAAAGTAAAATTATATGTCCACGGAAGACCGATGGTAATATTTAAAAGGGAATGAAGGAAAGTAAGATAAAGTAGGACCCACCAAAATAGTATTATAGCTTGTGAGCTGAAAGCAACAATCATGAATCACTGTCGAATATTGAAGAATATTTCAAGTAGCTAATGAAAGCGCGAAGTAGTTAGTTGCCATTAATGTGCCAAATTGCAGTTTTATGAACATAGCTATTATAATTCAGATATAAATCAGACAGCAGTACCTCATTCTAAATATAATAAAATAGTAGCTAATAAAGGTTGGTTCAATTATTTGTAAAGAGTTGACTCATAATCTATAATGGTGAGTTCGATTCATGTTGTCAATATGATAATTTTGTTAATAGGCGATTTGGAAGTGATCATAGTGTTGGGAATTAATAATAATAATAAAATAATATTGTTATTGGAAGCATAAATCTGTTGCATCAGATTTGAATTTTAGAGATTTAGTTTGTTTTTGAATTAGTCAAGTTAACTAGAATTGCAAGAGCTTGGTTAAAGAATCGGCTCGAAGAATATGAGATAAGAATGTTGCACAAGAAGGAAGAGAAGAAGTGAACAGTGCACAAGAAGGGAGAGTAGAAGAAGTGGATCTTCTGTGAGAAGCTTACAAAATTTGATGTTTTTGGAGAGATGGTGCTCCAAATAGGTTAATGATGACAAAGTGCATCATTGAAGCTACAAACAAATGATCCAGGAAAAACTTGAAGATTTATGAATTAAACTGAATTTTCTTGTGAAGAAATTTCAGTTTAAGGGAGGAATTGTTGGGAATTAATAATAATAATAAAATAATATTGTTATTGGAAACATAAATCTGTTGCATCAGATTTGAATTTTAGAGATTTAGTTTGTTTTTGAATTAGTCAAGTTAACTAGTGGGTACATGATTTTAGGTAACTAGTGGGTACATGATTTTAGGGATAAGTAGTTACTTTATTTTATTTATCTTTTATTTAATTATGTGTATTTCCTCTATAAAAGGAATATGATTTGTACCTATCATTATGGAGTTATGAATCAAGAAAAGTTCATGAGAAAAAAGAAAAGAAAAAAAAGTTTATGAAAGCTTCCATGTTTCTTCTCTCCAAAAAAAATTCCTAACACATAGAACTTATAGACATGTTCTGATTTTGATGACCCGAAACTTCAATTTACATGTTATTAAAGAGAGAGAATATATATATAATAAAATAGTAAAAAAAATTTATTTCACATGAATATTAAAAAATAATTATATATATATGAAACTTTTAATCAAACAGAGTTCCATAATAACCTTGCTCCCGATGGATCGAATATATTATCATAATGGAAAAGACTTAGATAAGGTTCCTTATATCTTTGCTATAAGGTTTTCCAATAAACATTTGACACGTGACAAAAATATGATGCATAACCAATCATGTTAGAGAAAGAATATTAAACACACCTTTTTACATGACCAATCATAGAAGAGAGAGAATGTAAATTAAACTTTTAATTGGAAGAACCTTATAGCAAAGATATAAAGAACCTTACCTCAATTTTTTCGGATCATAATTTGTTATTGTCTCGAAGGAAGCATTTATGAAGGACTTTAATGGATTTCCATGTGGTAGTCCAATATTGAGCCCCTGTGTCCCACCATTCTCTGAGGTTAAACAAAAAGCATAAATCAATTAGTCTCGTATATATATATTATGGATTTTATGATTACTTGAAGGAACAGTGCGTATTGAACTAACATCAAATTCTGGAGTTAAGTTGTTGGATCACTTGTCAATAGTTGTCATATCAGCAACGCACACGTACTTCTATTTTTTAAAACGATTTCAACGCATAAATTCGTCATATGGATATACTTTTAACTTCAAACTAATTTATATTTATTTAAAGATAAATTTATAATGTAATTTATTGTATCAGTGAGGTGGTATAATTTATATTGTTTAAGTAATTTAATAATTAAAAAAATAATTTCTTGAACCAATCAACAATATGTTTTAATAAAAAATAAAACCACTTAACTAATTGCATAATACAATAAGTTGCATAATAGACCTAACCTTATTTCTTCACTCATCATTTACCACTTGGGACTGTTGTCTTTTTTTTCTATTTTTAGTTGTAGATTTGAAGTTTATTTTTGGCATATCATTTTTGTTTGCTCATCTTTCTTTTTCTCATTCTTAAATAATTTCATATCTGGTAGGGATGGCAATTTGGATCTGCATTTAGGATATCCGTCCGAATCCATCCGTAAAAAATATCCGGTATCCGTCGGATACCGGATATCGGATAGGGTACGGGTATTGAAAAATAAAAAACCAACTATCCGATATCCGTCCGAAATGAACGGATAGTTAGGGTATCCGGTATCCGATACCCTATAATATAAATATTTTATTATATTTTATACATTTTTTATTATATTTTTAATTAATTTATTTTAATTAACGGATATTGGGTATCGGATATTGGATATATCCGATTTTTTAATTAGGATATCCTATCCTATATCCATTATTTTCGGATATTTTGGATATTTAGGATATCCGTCGGATACCGGATATCGGATAGGATAGGATACGGATATTGAAAAGAATGAACGGATACGGATACGGATAGTGAAAAATTTTCGGATATCCTATCCGTTGCCATCCCTAATATCTGGGTTTAGTCCCCCTTTTGGTGGTTGTTTTCCAGATCTGATTTATCCTTTTTGATTGATGGTGTTTCTTTCATTTTTCCTTTGTTGTGTTCAGTTTTCAGTTTTTAGCTTCTCCGAATATTCAGATCTCGCTCTCGACGCTTATATCTTTTTGATCGTGAAGTTGATTTCCTTACTTATAAACAGTATGTATAATAGTAAATTTCTTGTTGGCAACACTTTTAGTGATTTTTTTCGTCCTCAGGATATCATCCTTATAGGATCAGTGTTCCTTATAGGAACGTTTTATGAGCCCAATTCAACCTCTAGTTCAATAATATTTATGATGTATTTTTCTTATTTATTAATTTTAAAGTCTCTGATCATTTGTAAGTGCTGTTTGACTTTTATTTAATATATTTTATCCTATTATAAAAAATATATAAAGACCTAACCTTATTCAAATATTTCTCATTTCGGCGCCAGTATCATGTTATTATAAAGTGATTAGGCACAAGGCACACAAGGGACGATGATGATAAGAAATGAATAGCATATGTTTTCCATTCTTATTTTTTTGGATTTTCATTTTTTTTTTCTATTTCGAGACTTGTAGGTATCGAGATAATTAAACCTCCTAACTTGAAAAAAAAAATCAAGATATTATCAAAATTTTTAAATATATTATATTTATTTTATATTTTTTTCAAGTATAATATAGATTTAGGTGCTCCTTAATTACTCATCTCCAAATTTTGACTTAATTTTTATCCGGACTTAAATCCAAAAAATAAAATCCACAAATATATACTTATTTAATTAGTAACACTTTCGGTTATAATATTTGTGATGCTTAGGGCTAATTGGGACAGTTGTGAACTTGTGATAGAGGACAAGTTGCCAAATTCCAGCAGCAACGACTACATCATTAATTAATCAAGTTCCTTTTTGTATAGATGTAACTGTTTAATTATTCATGCTTTCTCCTAACCAATTATAATCCAAACTAATTAATTTTGGGAGGTCCATTAACGAAAAAGATGAAAAGTGATGTATACGTGTGTGTATATATGATGATATGATGATGAAGAAGCAAACGAATGTGTAATCACATGGCGACTTCCTTGGCGGTGGGGGACAAAGGGACTATTCCTAATTAGCTAAACTCACATGATTTGTTGCATAATTTATAGATAACGAAATGTTTATTACAATATCCACATCGATAATTTCCTGATTGGTCACTCAAACATTGATCAAAACCCAATAATTTCGTGAATGGGGTCCTAACCTTCTGTTTTTATGTTAATTTTCCCACTGTGGTAGCCACTACACTATACACACATTGATTATGACCGTTGTGTATGTGTTTCAATTGAAAACGATGGCATCATGTGATCAGAGACTGTGATACTAGTTTTGGATATTGATAATTCAATGTCTCTTTAATTAATATGATATGTTAAAAAATTTAACATTTTTTTACCCACGTCATAGTAATGGAAATCTGCTTTAAATTAATTTACCTAGAAGTTCAGTTTAGTGAATTAAAAGTATAAATTTTTTACAACAGGATGCATTGATGTTTGAATCTTTATTAAGAAAGATATCTATATACATAAATGTTGAAAGAATAAGATCACGACAGCTAACTAAACTAAAGAATGAGTTTCTGAAAAATAAAATTAAAGAACAAGTTAGTTCCACCTTAAAAATCATTTTAGCAGTTAAATCGAATTGAACAAAAATAATTTGACAAAAATCGCTCAGACCGGTGCACCGTTAAAGAACTGTATGATTTAATTAAAATATTAAAATTCTTTTTTGACCCCTAATATATTAGTATTTTTTCAATTTAATCTTTTAAAAAGTTTTTTTTTTTCTCAATTCACAGAATTTATATAAATAGAAAGTGGAATATCGCCACCGCACTAATTTTTCTTCTTTTGATTATATTGCCATATTTCAACTTTCAATACCTCGTAGCTCGTAATCAATTTATTTTTTGATATGACAAATCAATTGGTCATGATCAATATAATGCAAAAACAAAAAGGATTCACAAGAAATGGACACATGATAATTAATAAACTTTGCGTCACTGCGTGGTTTACCTTGGCAGTATTAGCTGTGGTATAGCAAGGCGTCAATTCATTATTTCTCTTTTAATTAAAACTAATTCAAGATCATTTCAAAGCAGAGACAGTGTGATTATGGCAGATGAAGTGGGGGTGAGGTTGTTTCATGTTTGCTAGTATTGTGAATGAATGACGAACAATATACTAAAGATATGATTCCTGAACCACGCAAGTAATTAATTAATGAATGACAAGAAAAAACTCACAAAATTTTGGACAAATTGAAGAAGGCTCCACTCTCAATCACAGTCAATCCATTAATGTCTTATTTCCAGTATTATCTGGATGCACTGATTATATTATTGCATTCTCTCTTTTGTCACCATTTACCCTCCTAGCTAACTAGCGTATGTTAATTACTTTTATGTGTTGACCAGGGGTGGCAATCTCAACCCATTACCCACCAACCCAACCAACCCAACAACAAATTAACCAACCCAAACCCAACCCATTTAGATAATGGGTTAAGATGGGTTGGGTTCAAAATTGACCCATTAAAATTTTGGTTGGGTTGGGTAAAACCCATGGGTTACCCAACCCAACCCAAATTTGTATCAAATCTATATAGTTTCATGAAAGGGGTAAATATGCAATTTTATAAATTTTTGCAAAAATTACAAAATGCCTCCCAAAAAATTTCAAAATTTACAAAAACGTCCCTAAACCATAATATTTGAGGACTAAAATGAAAATTATAAAAAAAATTTTGGACCAAAATTGTAATTTTGAAAAATATTGGAAAAAGGATAAAATTACAGATTAGTCCTAATTTTAAAAAAAAAATGCATTTTAGTCCCACCAAACTGTGAGTTAAGTGGAAGGAAGATGAATTTTGCAAATTTTTGCAAAAATTACATTATGCCCCTAAATATTTTCAAAATTTACAAAAAAGTCCCTAGATCATGATATTTGAGGACTAAAATGAATTTTTTTAAAAAAAACTGGTGTCAAAATGTAATTTTTGAAAATATGAAAAAGGTGGAAACTGTCAATCAGTCCAAAATCTGAATAAAAATACTATTTAGTCTTAAATTTAAATAATTTAAAAATTATTCTAATTAATTAGTTTATAAATTAAATAATATAAATATTTTAAGATGAGTTTATGGTTGGGTTGGGTCAACCCTTAATTTTATGGGTCATGACCCACCCATGACCCATTTAGAAAATATAAATGGGTCATAAATGGGTCAATGACTCATTTATAACCCAACCATTTACAACCCAACCCAAAATCAATCCAACCCAACCATTTACCACCCCTAGTGTTGACTGATCATGCCCTTTCGTTATCTCTCAACCTCAAGACATGCATTTCCAAGAAAATCATCTTTACGCATTTCAAGGTCACCATTTATCCATCTATACTTTGGTACGAAAATATAGAATTTTAGGAGTTAAAAGTTTTTTGTTCTTCTTTATCTCTTTAATTTCCTAGCTCTCTGCAACATTATATATTATTCACGTTAAAAAGAACAAAAAAATAAAATAAAATTAGATGAGAAATAAAATCAATAACAAAATAATTGTATTTGCATGGTAGTTGGGCGATTTTTTTTTTTAAATTAGATGAGAAATAAACTCATATATGTAAAAAATTTTTATAATTTGAAAAATTTAAATAAATTTTTAAAAATAATTTAACTCAGTTGAATCAATGGCTGGATAATTTAAACTTATTCAATCATAGTTCGTGTGTGTGTTGAAACATTATTATCTCTTGCACTTAATTACTAAAAAGAAATTAACGAAGAAAAGATGAAACAACTTTCAAAAAGGCTGCTAAATAGTCTTTAAGTAAGTGGAGTGTGTTTGTTGAAATTTAGATATGGATTATGTTAAACTGGTTGGTAACTATCAAGTGGATCCTTATGAGTTATATATGTCTCAAAGAAACTTCCAAAAACTAACGTATAAAAGGGAAAAGTGAAAAGAGAAAAAGGAAAAACAACACTGGTAGGTAGCTAAGCTTATCATCAATTCATCATCTAAAGTGGCACATGCATACATAAATATAATCAAACAGTTTGGAAGGTGATTCGATGAGCAGGGTGCAACACAAGTCATGAAAACAACTTCCACTTAAAAATCTCCAATTAACCCCTACTACATACGTTAGTTTTTGTTAGATATACCACAAATCACAATTAGTTCATGAGTGTCATCATCATGATCCTACTATACGGGTTTCAGCTTTAGACTTTTAGTGTGTTAATTAATCCTTTTAGCGGTCTGTTTGAAAAAGTAACTAGCTAATATATACAAAGATGATTAAAAATGTTAAGCGAGTTTGTGTGTTTTGTGGTGTGCAATAAGCGAGTAGTTTAGATGGTTGTGATGACCAAATTATGTATTATAGTGGTGAATATTAATTATATTGATGGAGAGAGTAGAATTATTAGGACCACGTTGTATTGTTGAAAGAAATAAGACGAGGGAAGAAGGCACACTATGATTGGCTATGAAATCGAACTTTTTGCCGAAATCACTATCTTCCAATTCAACTCACACCATATATATGCACTGTTGACTGTTCTAATATAATAGCCCAAACACTACGATGCTAGTGGTCACCGCTTTGTATCCCCATTTCAAAGACTCCAGGACAAATTCTCTTTTTATTTAGCCTAGCTCGTCTGTGTGTGTGTAAGAGAGAGATTTAAATGAAGTCTCAGGATTGAGATGTGGCACCCAATTTGTTAGTACGTACTATTATAGCCACTTAAAATTATCGTTGAATATATGTACAATGTCGGTAGGATTAGTTATGTCAGTTTCATTATTTATCGTATTATAAGTTCATTCCTAAAGTCAATATATATATGTCACGCTTAGGATCGACTTGGACAATTTTGTTCTTTTGGTACAACAATTGGACTGTTTGGACTTTGGATGCATATATCTATGATACTCATGATTAAATTGGGCCTCTGCTTTTCGGCCAAAATTGGGCTTCTGCTGATCACTCTCAAACCCATGATCATACATCTTGATTCCACTAGGTACTTGAGTTGTATCTTGTAGTTGTAGGAGTTGATTGCATGTGGTTGGATTTTTCACTTATTAACATGATAAAGAAGTGCACGCAGGCATATCAAATAAAGAAGCTCTCAAACTTTGCTTAATTAATTCAAATAAAAGAGGGGCCTATAAATTGACTTACAATACCAACCGAAAAAGAAAAATTTCTTCACAAAGCTAATATCTACTTAACAAACTCAATAAAAATAAATAATTTAAACAAACTAATCCCTAATACTAAGTCAAACTCAGGATAAAAAAAAAGCTCAACAACTCTTTTTCAAATTCTGATTTTTTATTTACTTCACTAATATTAATAATCTTAATTTATTCTAAATCCTAACAGATTCCACTAGGTACTTGAGTTGTATCTTGTAGTTGTAGGAGTTGATTGCATGTGGTTGGATTTTTCACTTATTAACATGCCTGGGAGTATAAAGAAGTGCACGCATATGTAGCTAGCTAATCCTGCATAATCCTAAAAATGAGGGGGTTCAACCTATGATGAACTATAAACATTATACAAAATATGCTAGCTTCATAACCACTCTGAAATCCACAGAGATATGTACACTAGACAGTAGACACACACATATACAGTGGTTTGGTAGCTTGAGATTGGGTAGAGATACACACACATATATATAAGATTAAGAATGGAATAAAATTAGGGAATGACCCTAATGTGATCCAAGGCAGTTTTACGAAAAAGGCTTGTCTGCTGCTGAACTCTGAAGTAGTCCCTGTAGGTGATGGTTTTGAACATGGCCTCTTCCTTCTCTAGAAACTGCCGTGCAGGTCCTATCTCCTTATCAAGCTGTGGTCCATTCAACACCACCACACTCATCCTCGTCTCTCTGTTGTTGACTACCACTCGGTGCACGTTCCCCTTGTACCTCCCATTGCTTATAGCCTTCCAAGTTATAACAAAACGCATGAAACAGGGTTTTAATTAATTACTACTTCATCTCATCACTAGCTATTAAATAGTAACTTGAGTAAAAGAAGAGCGTGGAAATTAAATGACCTCAAGTTGATCTCCTGTATTGACGATGAGGCAGTTAGGAAGAGGATCCACGTTGACCCATTTTCCAGAGTGATTGACCTGAAGCCCTCCGATCCCGTTTTGTATGATCAGAGTCAATAGCCCATGATCCGAATGGGGAGGCATTCCCAGAGCTAGTTCTGGTTCAGGGCACGGTGGGTAAAGATTCACTCCAAATACTTGTAATCCTGAATCAAAACCACTACTTTCCACTATGGTCTTCGCTTCTAATCCTAAACTCTCCGATATCCCTTCTAAAAGATTCCAAGTCACCTCCCTAATCTTCTTGCTATACTCATATGCTACCTCCCTGTTACATAATCAGTTGATCGATCAATAATACATACTCTGCTCTGAAAGAAACAGAGTGCATATATCAAGTTTGAATGAAGTAACGTACTTGAAGCCAAGGGGTTTGAGTGGGAAGGTGAATTGGGGGTGAGTGATGACCTTGAGATAGTCTCTCCAGTAATGAATCTTCTCTGCTTTAGGAACGAAGCTGGTGCCGTATCTGATGGGCTCGAAGGGACCCTTATCTGCGAACTCCTTCTTTTCCTCTGCCGCCAATTCATGGAATTCTCGACACTTGTTCATCACTTGCTCCATCAAACTCTCGGGAATTCCATGATTCGTGACCTTCCATCGCAAAAAAAACAAAACATATAACAGAAATAACAGAATCGATGGGGGGTGATTTGAAAGTTTGAGTTTTTATTTTAAGTTTATACCATGAAGAAGCCCCAATCGGCACAGGCCTCGCCGAGTTGTTGGACGGCGTGGGCATGGAGGCGAGGGTTGTGGGAAGTGAGAAGAGAGAAATCGATGACGGGAATAGAAGCGGTGAGGTGGTGTGCGACGTCGTTTCGGGGCTCGGTGATGGAATAGTAGGAAGAAGGGATGGGAGCGATTCCATTGGATTCAGCAAAAGCTTTGATGCTTCCGATGTCGGAGGCGTGAAGATTGAAGGATTCCGATGAAGAGATGGAAGCTGCGACGGCGGAAGCCATGACTGATCGATAGACGGCGGAAATGAAGATGGTCAAATGAATCTGCCTCAAGGCTCAAACAAACAAGTCAATATATATATATGAAAAAACAGAGTGTTAGAGTGCGATGGCAAGGGGAATTCAGGATTATTACCATTGAGTATAATATATATGGAGCAGGTATGTAGATATTGTCGTGATGCAAGGGAGGCTCACTCCATATCATTAAACAATGTGGAACCTGGTACAATACCATAGATATTACTTATTAGATCAACATACAAAACAGTGTTTCATGATCATAGTTATTACTTATTACGTTCCTGAGGAAGCAGCCAAAGACAAGTTCTTTTCAAAATCAAGGTTTTTTCAATTTTAATATTTACAAATTATACACTTCTTCATTTCATTTCAAAGTCTTCCATTGATGTTATTATATTAATTGAAAGTCACTAATAATATGAAAGTCTACTATTAAATTCTTAAAACTTCAATATTAGTTCTACTAGTATTGATATTACTATATAATTAATAAATATTGTAGGCCAAAGTCCTGTTTTGGTCCCCCAGNCTCTCTCTCTCTCTCTCTCTCTCTCCTTACAAGACGACGACAACCTCGTCCTCTTTCTCATCGTCGTCTCGCCGCCACTTTCCTCCTCGTTTTCTGGTACGACTTCTACGCCAGATTCCTCTCCCCTACCTCCGACGATGACGGCGTACGGCGATGCATCAAGGAACAGAGCACGCCGCGCACGACGGCGACGACGGCGTCCATGGGCTCATCTGGTATATTCGCACAACTGGAGAGAGAGAGAAGTTGTCAAAATAAACTAAAACCCCCCATTATTTCTTCTTTCTTACATTTTGATTCTGTTATAGAGAAAAAGGTCATTGATGTAAAAAATTTAAACTTTTAGGAGTTAAAAATCAATTTTGTCTTTTATTTTAACGGAAAAATGGATGAAAACGGTTAGAGGGACCAACTTTATCAATTTTTGCATAACTGGGGGACCAATATGGAACAAAAAATAACTGGAGGACCAATTTGGAACACTGAGCATAACTGAGGGACCAAAATAGGACTTTGGCCAATATTGTATAAAACTATAAATATCCCTCTAGGATTTCTTGTTTGGACCTTTGGGCCGTATCTTTTCTTTTTGTTTCATGTGGGCCTTTAGGGCCATCCCTCCCAAAAATAAATTGTATGTATTTGTTTTATATATAATAGCTTTTAAAAGATTATTTTATTATATAATTAAATATTAATGATCAAGGTTTAAAGACTTGCAAAATAATAGAGATTGATTTGAAAATATATATAGGCACTAAACTAAAATTTTGAGTAAAGTATAGGAACTAAATAATTAATTTTCTCTGATTAATTTAGTTTATTTATCAAAAACATTAATTAAGATTTAATTAGAATTTATTTATTAACTTGTTCTTTCAACTTAACAACCTTATTGTTCAAAAAAAACTTAACATCTATCTTTTATGAAATCTTGAAAATATAAAATATACCCATTATAACATGTTTCTCACATACAAATAAAATATCTCAAATAAATAAATAAAATATCTCAACATATATGCAATACTTAGTAATGGCAACCACCCAAGTAAGCACGTTTCTTTAGTTTCTTAAAGTATTTAGGGGGTCCTATGGACTTATATACAACAATATCTAGAGATTAATTTTAGAACAATAATCTTTTGATAATTTGATTTGTTTTGGCACAATTGATATAATAGGAAAATTCAAATTTAGGGCATCTAGCGAATAAAAAACCGTTTTGTTGCATTAATTGAGTGCAAAATTACCTACCTAACGGGTGAAAAGTGTCACGACCTATGACAAGAAGCCATGATTCACCCCCTAACATCGTCCACAGGGACATAGTTTTCATTTGTGATGAGTGTTTAAATTCGATCCATTCAATTGTAGATTTAATGGAGCACCAGCAACTTAATTGCCCACCTGTTGTGGTAGACAGGTAAACACCTTTTGTATGAGGAAAATGCAAGAAATCATTTTATTCCGCTGAAGAATTATCGAAGCATTAGCGGGGAAAATTGCCCTTCGGCGTAATAGGACTTCTTCATCCTTTTCTACCTTCTTTAATTTGGTTATTTCATTCTTTTGGCGTTTTTGGAGAGTTGACAACCTTTCCAAAGGGAAGTGTTTGTAAAGGTCTTTTTTTGCTTCAAAGAAATAACTAAGACTAATACCATATATAAACGAATGATGAACCCGATCGAGGAGGAGGAGGAGGCTATAGCGTAGTATGATCAAGGAGGAGACAAAGCGAGATTCTTTGTATTTTTTTGTTTCATTCTTTGTTTTATGGTTTGAATCTATTTGACTATTAATTACATATTTTTGGATATTATTCAACTAAAATTTAGTGAATATTATATGGGTTTTCTTTTTTCGTTTATTGCACACTACAAAACTCACAAACTAGTTGTCTTTCACATTTTTAATTAATCCGCATTCATTTTACTCACATACAAATAAAAGATGCGGGTATATATGTTTCTTTTAGTAACGTAATTTTTCTTAGCCGCTCATCTATTACTAATATTTCTTCTCGCAACAATTGTTAATGTTGATGTATATAAAGTGAAAGAAACAACTAATAAAACTTAATTTGGTGACATATATGCAAGTGTTGCCACAAACTTAAGCACAAGTGTTGCCACAAACTTAAGCGAGTAGTTTAGATATTTGTGATAGATAACACTATCAAAATGGGCTAGCACGCTCATGTCTGCCCAAACTTGTTACGGGTCTTTATTTAAACGGGTTAGAGCTGACCAGCCCATTTATAAACAGACTCACTTTTATATGCTTAAACCCACTCATGTTAACCCGTTGAATAAACAAACTGGCTCGTAAGCTAACACTTTATTTATAATAAAATATTTTAAAAGATTAAAATTTTATAAAATAATAATAATATGATGAAAGATAAATAAAAATATTATGAAACTTGAATATATTTGTATTTTTATTTAATTTTATAAAATAATAATATGATGAAAGACCAGCTTTTATTTATTATATAATTATTTGATTGTATAATAAATTAAAATTTATATAATTTTTTTTTATTTTAAAAATTAATTTTATTATTTAATGAAAACAATAATGAGAGAATAATACATAAATAACAATATTTAAATAGAAATATATACAAAATATAACATTTTTAAAATAATCATATTAAATAAAATAAAAAATTTCAAATATTTATGCATACATAAATAGATAAGATTGATAGTAGAATTAATTGAATTAAGCAACGATCCTAATAGGTTAAAGGTTTATTTTGGTCCTAAATGTATGCCATAATGTTTATTTTGATCCATTATGTTTCAAAATTTTCAAATTAGTCCTACATGTTAGCAAAATATTTTATTTTGGTCCTAAATGTTAGTAAAATGTGTCATTTTGGTCACAAATTATTGAATTTGGTCATATTTCTCTCGTCTCTCATCTCTAGTTCAAAGGACTTGTTAAAACGAACTCGTAGCTCTGAATTTGTCACATTTGAATTTGAAACAAGAGAGATATGATCAACGCTGCTTGTTTGACCATGAAACAAGTAGTCTACTTTTAGGACTGATTGGACCTCGTCTGCTGACGATCTCAACTGGATAGAGAAAATACTCTTTGAGAACAATATGTAGCTCTAAACTCATTACGTTTGAACTTGAAAAGAGTCATATTCAATAGTTTGGACCAAAATGAAACATTTTACCAACATTTAGGACCAATTTGAACATTTTGTCATTTTGAAATATAATGGACCAAAATGAACATTTTTTTTTAGGGCATACATTTAGGACCAAAATGAACCTTTAACCATCCTAATATGACATATGGCAGTTTTATCAGAAAAGCTGGTCTTCTGTTGAACTTGGAAGTAGTCCATGTGAGACTGTAGGTGATATTTTTGAACAAGGCCTCCTCTTCCTCTAGAATCTGCCTTACAGGTCTATCTCTTTCTCCAGCTCTGGTCCATTCACCAACACCACACTCAACACACTCCTATATCTCCCATTGCTCATAGCCTACCTTCATTATAAACAAGAGTTTTTACTACTACTTTAGAATTAATTAGACCACAATTTCAAATACAAACAAACACAAATTAAAGAGCAGAGTAGTGTGACCTCAAGTTGGTCTCCCGTATTAACAATGAGGCAATTAGGAAGAGGATCCACGTTGACCCATTTTCCACGGTGATTAACTTGAAGCCCTCCGATCCCATTTTGCATGAGCAGAGTCAAGAGGCCTCTGGTTGAGGACACGGTGGGTAAAGATTCACTGCAAATATTTGTAATCCTGAATCAAAACCACTACTTTCCACTATGGCATTGGCTTCTAATCCCAGACTCTCCGAAATCCCTTCTAGAAGATTCCAAGTCACCTCCCTTATTTTCCTGCTGTACTCATACGCCACCTCCCTGTAATATAATCAAATTCAAAACACACACACACACACACATGCTCAAAGAAACAGAAACAGAATGTTTAAAGTTTCGTACCTGAGGCCAGGGGGTTTGTGAGGGAATGATACGAGTGACATGGCAGTAGAAGAGTCAACAGGACAGGTGGCAGCCACAGTGGCAGATGGTTTCACTCAAGTTGCTGATGCGGATCATTCTCGTGCGAAACGCGTGACATTTCCTCCGGTATGGACGAACGACTATCACATGGGCTAAGCTGTGATGAGCATGCCGTTAGAATAAAGTTGTTGCTTTCTTTCTTTCTGTTAGACTTTGTCGTATTCGCCTATATAGGCTAGGGTGTTTTCCTTTTCTATTAAGATGAATTTGGTTATGCTTTTGGAGTCTGGTTTCTGACTCGAAGAGGAACATTCGCTCTGTATATTTTTCCTTTGGGAAATCTGATACTGCATCTTTCATATTTTCATTCCTAATCTTGCATTTTATCTCTGATTCGTACCAGTTGAATTCAGGATGAGATGAAGAGGAAGTCAATAATTAATTTAGTGGGTGGGGTTAAGAACAAGGATATCAATAAATGAATTAATTAAAAAAAGAAAAGTGTTCAATTGCATTCGGGAATCCGGGATTATTGTTTAGTATGATATATATGACGTAGCTAGGAAATGTCGTGATTCGAGGGAGGCTCAGTCGATCTGGACAAACAAACAAACAAACAATTGTTTATCTTTTTCACCAGTCATTGAACTGAAGATTACATTCTTTGTTTTCTTTGTCCACACGACTTGTATAAACTGCCAATCTTTAAAAGAAATAACAGAGTCAAATGAAGAAGACAGTTTCAATTTTTAACACACAAAGTTAAGCACGGCACGATATCGTGCAATCAAAATCGATGGAGATGCGGGGAATCGAACCCCGTGCCTCTCGCATGCGAAGCGAGCGCTCTACCATATGAGCTACATCCCCAACGTTATTCATCATTATTTTATAAATAAGTTTTAGTTATGAGGACATATTTTATGCAAAATTGGAGATGTATCTTGTAGTAAGGAAAGGAGCACTTCGTTTTTTGAAGTCAATAAACAATTAAAATTTAATTGGGTAATTAAAAAAAGGGTTGGGATTAGGCTCAGCAAATTAATGAAGTTGGGGAATTAGGATTATGTTACACCCAATGTCTGTCTGACTTCTCACAAATCACACACATGGAGTTAAAACTTGGCATTCGGATTGTCTAGAACTTTTTCTTTAAAAAAATATTCTGAATCACTGAAAGAATAACATTTTAAACCCACTTCATAAATCATAAGATCTTGTTTGAAGTTTGGGAGTTTAATATTCTATTTATGAACCACTCTGTTAAATAATGAGATTCAGTAAATCGATCAGAGGCAGACCAGTTCCGGAACAGAAGGAGCATTTGTGCTAAGAATTAAGTGACAGCTGGATCATCATCTATCTATACTTGTATTCCTCCCTTCAATCTTCTCTTCTGTTTTTTGGAACTTGTAGAATCTGCCTTGGATTGCGAGCTCCATGGCATTAAAAGCAAAATAACTCTTCCTATCCGCCACCGTTTTCACATACCTTTTTTTTATGACAATAAAAACCAACTTGAATAACCCACATGTTCTCAGNAGTAAACATGCTAATAATATGATAACCATTAATTTATCTCCATAAATTAATCAATATGTTCACAACATATTTATAAAATGATTGGCCCTAGGGCACAATCTCCAACAGAAGCATCTTTCTTTAACCTTTTTCATTCACATTTTTAGGTATTACTCCCTCCGTCCCTTTTTATTTGCTTCATTGTAGAACTTTTTTTGTCTCTTTTTATCTGCTTTGTTATGAAATCAAGAGGTCATCAGTGAACTTTTTTACCATTTTATCCCTATTTAATATTATAGTCATAATGAATCAGAACATTTCCCAATTATTCCCAATATCAATTTTTTTTGGTACTAGATCGAACCCATGGCCTCATTCACACTAAGAATGCAATAAATTGGGTGGACATGAGCGAACTAGTATTCCCAATATCAATTTTGTCAACAGATTTTAATTAGTACTCCAGATTTATTATTCCCAATATAAGGTTTTACACGCCAGATTTATTATTCCCAATATAAGGTTTGTCAATGGAAATTAATTTGTCCTTTATTATTACTCCTCATTGTTTTCAAGTACCATTGTTTTTATACTTACCCATGGCCTCATTGTTTTCACTTCTTTATGGAAAACAAAAAGCCAGCACAAGAAGATTCGTTAGAAATATTGACAGTTCAAGACTCACAAGAAATATTAGTGGTTGAAGACTCACTTGAAATGGCAAATTTAGAAGATTTTGAAGACAAGGAAGCTCTGAAAGATGCAAACTCACAAGAAATATTAGTGGTTGAAGATTCACTTGAAATGGCAAGTTTAGAAGATTTTGAAGACAAGGAAGCTCTGAAAGATGCAAACTCACATGAAATATTAGTGGTTGAAGACTCACTTGAAATGGCAAGTATAGAAGATTTTGAAGACAAGGAAGCTCTGAAAGATGCAAACTCACAAGAAATATTAGTGGTTGAAGACTCGCTTGAAATGGCAAGTTTAGAAGATTTTGAAGACAAGGAAGCTTTGAAAGATGCAATGGAGGTGGACTCTAAAACTTCTAAAGAGACTAAACCTTTTGCAAATGAAGAATTGCAGAAAGGATTTTTGGATATGTTAAAAATTTTACTTCCAAAATTTTTTGAAGAGTAAGGGATTGAAGTTAATTTTAGTAGAGAAAAATTAATCTCCATATGTATGAAAGGTTTGGGTAATCAGATTTCTAATATGAATTCTTCTCTCTTTTTTTTCGTGCTCTGTTTTTATTCCAAACTGAGTTATCTATAGTCCAAGGTTTAGTACCAAAAATTTCATTCATCTGTATTATATTTGTGCAAACTGATTTAAAAAGCTTTGAAAGTGATTTAAAATCAGGTTCACATTTGTGCAAACTGATTTAAAATCAGATTTGAAATCAGATTCACATTTGAATGTCCCCGAATCATCCCTAACTTTAGAAGTCTATGTGTTGAGGTTTTATTAATCTTCAAGGCATAAGCTATAGAACGAATGTTAGATCGTTGGTTTAAAGGAATATCACGAATTTTATCCAAATCAACTTGAATCCGTTTACGACCACAATTTCCCTTTCCGTGAGACACATCAACAATTACACCATTGTGATTTGCTTTTCTCCAAATTCGTTGAACAGTAGAAATATGGACTGAAAATACCGATGCGATCTCTCTTGTTCCTTCTTTTTTTAATATTCCATTTTCACTTTTTTGTAAGAGTAAATTGTAAATAGCTCTACGTTCTTCATTGCTTAACATTCGTAATCTCTTAACTTGAGTTTCTCCTTCTAAAAAAAAAAGACCATCAGAATTATTTTTCAGTTTAGTCCATAGAACTTTCAAATTTTGTCAAGTCATTAGACAATGTAGTTAATTCTTATTTTCATCTCTTATCAGTCAAGCTACGTAGTTACTAACAAAGACAAGGGGTGAATTCATAATTGTACACAATTTTTTGTCGAACTTTAATTTTCAGCCACTGAGTGGAACCAAAAAGAAAATCAAACTTGAAATATATACAATATGATAACTAGTCAAAAAATACTTGATGTTGTTTTTTGTCTTTCTTGTTTTCTTTTTTTAGGAGGATCTGATCAAGTAGCTATTTTGATTAGTATATGTGTACAAAAGTATATACATATAGTACAATGTATCTTTATATTTTAGAGAAATATAATAAATTCAACAAGAGAATTGTAGAACCCATACCAACATTTGAAGGTTGAGAAGATGATCCTGGATCGTGTGCTTCTACTTCTTCCTCTATAGGTACTTCATCTTGTTGAGGTGGCTCATTGTTTAAATCAAACTCAAATTCTTCAAAACTTGAAAATATGTTAAGGTCTGGAACAACACCACCAACTACCAAATCTTGCTCTCCATCTCCATTATGAAAATTATCTAAAGGAAGTGCATTCAAATCTATATCTATTGGATGCATTCTAAAATTCTAGCTTCACCGTTGATATGAAAGCCTTCATACAGTGGCTTTTATAGATTCATTTTTAGGGGAAATGTGAAAAAAAAAATGGTGGGAGTAAAAAGATTGTGAGAGCTAGTATTCAAAATGGACAAATTTGAATTTGGTGGAAAATTTAAACAATGTGGCTTTTATAGTTTCGTTTTTGGAGGCAAATGTGGAAAAAAAATGGTGGGAATAGAAAGATTGTGGGAGTTAGTATAATCAAAATGGACAAATTTGATTTTTGGTAGAAAATTTAAACAAGGTGGCTTTTATAGTTTGGTTCTCAGAGGCAAATGGGGAAATAAAATGGTGGGAATAAAAAGATTGTGGGAGCTAAAGTAATTAATCTCTTTTTTTTTTTTTTTGATTTTGGGGTTCTGAAGTAATCAATTAGACGATTTGACTTTTGGTAGAGAATTATTTTGGGGTTCTGTAGTAATCAATTGGAGTAGGTTTCATAAAAAAATTGTGAGAGTATTTAAATTAGTTGGAGGAATTTAATTTTTGAAATATGAGCATTGAATTGATGATATAATTAAATCTAATTTAATAAGGGTAATATAGTCTTTTTATTTTAGATTTTACATTAACTTTAGTGATTTAATCATTATATTAGTTTGTGTAAAACAACCTTAAAAAGCAGATAAAAGGGACGGAGAGAGTATAATTTTGAGACTTAAATCTCGTTTGCATGACGTGGGAGTTTCATTACGTGGCTATGTGTTATAATTTTAGGCATTTATACTTTAATTAAATGTATGGACGTGGGAGTGAGTGAAATAATTTTTACGTGGCTATGTTATAATTTTAGGCATTTATACTTTACTCCCTCCGGTTCTATATATATATATTGTTGGGAAATCACAGAGGGAGCGCAGCGGAAAAAATTAAAATTTTAAACTAAAACTCGAATAAAACTAAAAGCTAACTCTGTGATTCCTTCCAGGATCCACTAACTATGTTTATACCAGATAAGAAAAGGGATGTTTATGATGGAGATTGTGCCCTAGGGCCAATCATTTTATTTATGTGTTATTTGAACATATATATTTTTGATTAATTTATAGAGATAAATTATGTTGTTATCATCTTATTAGCGTGTTTACTATGATAGCGTCCTTGATTGATTATAAGATAATTAATCTAAAACTGTCCCTGGTCGATCATTCACGTGGGAACGTAAATGAACTAAGACCAGCATGACCTCGGTGTATAGAGATACATGCACTAGATGCTTCTCGAGAGCCATGGTGGAATTTTGTAAGGGTTACAAAATTACTGGACCGACCCGGAGAGTCCTGCATGGGTTTAGTCATAAGCGAGCCTCTCCTGTACACCTGTCACGATAGCCTTAGACCTGAGGTCTTGACTATTCCG